>CAOIUN010000676.1:0-13954 GCA_948294485.1 Mansonella sp. 'DEUX'
CCCCCCCCCCCCCCCCCCCCCCCCCCCCCCCCCCCCCCCCCCCCCCCCCCCCCCCCCCCCCCCCCCCCCCCCCCCCCCCCCCTTAAACACCCACACCGCCAAACCCGATATCGCCCTCTGTGTCGGGGGGGGTGTTTTTTTTTTAAAACACCCCCACAAAAAAAATAAAAAAAAAAAAAAAAAAAAAAAAAACGAACGATATTGTATGGCAACTATCGGGTAAATTACATTACAGGCAAACAGTTTGCAGTGACAAACGACAAAATTTAAATGACAAATTTGTGAAGTTTATTACAGTTAAAATTTAAACCTAAACACAAATTTAAAGTGCTAAAACTTTTCTTCTTTACTTTTTTTTCTTATTTTTCCTTTTTTTTTTGTTCGCTTCCAAACTACTTCAATGTTTTTGTTTATTCTAAGTAAAATTTTGTTTAAAAAATGAAATTCGTACCAAAAAATTAAAAAAAAAAATCGAAGATCAAATTATTCCTTATATTTAAAACATTACGTCGATAAATATTTTTTTGTTTTATTTAGTAGAGAAATAAATACAACAATAATAAGTATTAAAAACAAAAATCACACTAATAATGAAATGATAGCATCCATTATAATAATAGTACTGATAACAACTAATAATAATGTTAACAACCGTAATAATTCTAATGGAAATAAAACAGCTTTGATGTGGATTTTTTATGAATGTATTGCTGTATCGTTAAATTTTTAAATTTCAAATTATCCAATTTTAGCAGATTTAAAAATTCCCAATGAATTTATAGCGAGATCATCGAAAATTAGAGAGCACAAATGAAATCATATTTTCGTTCAAATGTATTGTCTCTTTAACTTGTGCCTTTTTTTAATAGAAGGGGAAGTTTCAAACTGCCAAGATTTGAAGCCATATTGTGAGCATTGGGCTCAAAATGTTGGGCGCTATAGCAAGTATCGAAATTTCATGATGAAACGTTGCCCTAAAACTTGTAATGCTTGTTACCCATTTAATTTTGCCGTTAACCAAGGTAAACATTTTGTATATGCATTTGAATTGTGTCAAGATCACTTTTCATCCAACTTATTTGAAGTTTTGAAGTAGCAGTTATATTGAATTTTTCGTGTACGATTGCATTAACTAATTACTGGTATTCTGCAGCACCACAGAAAAATTACTTTACTGAAATTTTTATTTTACTTCTTTCAGTTTCCTTCAAAAATTGAAGAGCAGAGATGCAAATTTTGCATTCGAAGTTTACTTGATTTAAGCAAAAGAGTTTGTATGAGAATTGGAAAGATGTTCACACTGTCATTTTCATTATTATTTTAGTAAGCAGTGGCGCTGATAGCAATCGAATTGCGACTATGGGCACGACACGGCGAATGTTACGGCCCTAGAGAAGCATCTATGGCAGCGAATTATCGGCTTTCTTGCGCTTATATACTCCATCCGATCACTATGGACCAGACATCAAAGCAGTAATTGAATGATATATTAGCTTTTGGTCAAAGAACTCGTTGTTTTTCTTCTGATTTTGAACTTTGTTTTTGCAGAACTGCGAAGGAATTGGAATTCTCTGTTGCTACAAGTTTTAACCTTAATTTCAAGTTTGGATGATTTCGGATTTATGCGTATGCGTTGGATGTATTAATGAAATGTAAAGAATCCAAGGGATGGAAAAAAAGAGTTTAATATAACGAACAGGCAAAAAGTATTTCTGATTTATCAAGAATTACTAGCTGAATTAATGTTAAATGAAGATCCTTTCCCGAGAAATGGTACACATGCTTAATGAAAGCAATGCATAAATCACAGAGGATGGAAATTTAACAATACAAAAAGAATCTAAAATAAGTTAACTAGAAAGATGGTTTTTTTAAGACCAAATTATTAACTAATTTTTTTAGTTGGGAAGCTACAAAAAACAGAAAAGACATTTATATTTTGTTGAAGAACATTTTATATTTTTTGGCAAAACATACAGTTAGTCTACCAGCATTTAATGATGCACAGTGAATTGAATTGAACTGAAGGCAGCAACAAGGAGACTGATCACAGAAGATGTATTATTGAGGATAAAATGTTTTTATGAGTCTTGCTCAAAATTTTCTTGGTTAAAGTTTTGACGTTTAAACTCTGTTTGGTCTCAAAAAAAACTATCTTTCTAGTAATTTTATTTTAGATTCTTTTTGTATTGTTAATTTCTGTCCTCTGTGATTTATACACTGCTTTCATTAAGCAAGTGTACCATTTCTCGGGAGCCAAGAACCTTCATTTAATATTAATTCAGCTAGCACTCCTTAGTAAACTAACAATACTTTTTACCTGCGCGTTATATTTCTAAATTCTTAAAATTCCAACCCTCCTGAAAGTTTGATTAACCTTTGTTCAATTATTTTGTGTATCTGCGAACTTCTCGTGATTTACTATGATTTATTTAATAAAAGAGATATAGAGTTGTCCTATCACCTATTATTTGCACTTTATTCATAAAAATTAACAATTAAATAATTTTAGACAAAAATTTAACAAGCATTTTAGACTGTTCGAAGCATCAAGTTTACATTCATCTTTATAAAACTTACATGTTATAGTTTTTGCTATATTTGTTGTAATATTTCTTCGTGGAACATTTATGCTCTTTCCATGAAATCTGATTTCCATTTCTTTATGTTCTTGAAAAAAATTTCCATTAAAGAAATGATTATTGGTTAAAGCAACTAGTTCCAAATTATTTTGATTCAAAACGTAAATTTATAGCTAAACTTTAATTACAGATTCTTTGAACGATCGAAAAAACACAAACAATCAGACAGATAATGTAAAAATAGATTGACATAAGTGCTATCTTCAATTAAATCTTTAACATCTTTTATAATGGTATAAATCTTTTATATTTATCATTCTAGATATAGCACTTCTTAAGTTTCACTCCCTGTACTTTGATGCATTTTAACTGCACTGAAATTGCTCATAAATGAACTATAAAAGAATCTGTAAGAAGAGAGAAGCAATTTCCACAGAATGAATCCCTGAAAGACTATAGATTTTAAGCGAGTCGTTAGCTTCAGTCAAATATTATTTTATCAAATTGAAAGTAAACTGTCCCAGTTAAATAGAAAAAGAAAAAAAAAAAAACGAATCCATGCTTGAATATTGAATATATCTTGAATATTTTTCTTTGCTTTTTCTTTTTTTTTTAAAATACTTTTAAATTTTTTCCTGAAAATTCCAAATCATATGCATTTTGGCTGCACAGTTTAATATCCACAAGGATCTTAAATTGTAAAAATTTGCATATTTGCAAAAAACCTATCATTTCATTTCTTTTAAATTCTGTTGCTCCTGTTTTTTTTATTTCGAAAAAGGGTGGGTTTTTTTAAAAGTGGTTTTATGGAGTTTTTTTCTTTTCAAGCGGGGTTTTACGTTAAATTATTATTTTTAAATTTTCAGTATTTTATTGTATTTTATTTTCTGTTGTTTCATGATACACTTTTCCTCCTAATCAACTTTTTATCATACGGCATGTAAAGGAATCAAGGAGATTTCAGAGAAAGAACATGCAGTTTTTGGATTGGTTCAAGGTTGTTGCGGCTATACTGATTGGCTGCCTTATTGGTGTTATTTTCGCAATAATTCTCAATCTGCAATATGCAATCCACAATTACAGTAAATATTTTGCTTTTGTCAACAGTTGAAATCATTCTAAGACTGAATGAAATAAATGCTACACTAAGAGTATCCAAAAATATTCAAAGCTTAATGTTGTTATAACTCATCAAAACATTTTTCCTTATTCAGAATTCGTTTTACATTATGAAGTAACATTGCAGTTGCTGAAAAGAACATCTAAATTTCAAAAATGAAATGAAATTACAGGAATCATATCTGTTGGTGATGTAACTATCAATATTATCAATATAATTGGTATTGTGAACAGCCATAATGATTATGGCGGCGGAATCAGCAGTTCACAATGATGGTGAATGGTTTGCTCTTCAGTACTTCCCCTGAATACAAATACTGATTTGTATGCGCGGTTTAATACTGTTGATGTTAAACAATTGCTTCATGCTTCTGCAACGCTGATTGGTTTTATTCCATGTTATACTAAATGAGGATGGTTCAGATAGATTTGTACTTTCGAGATTTCACGTAAATATGCAGCTTATCCTGGACAATGGATGGATCATAATATTCGGGACGTATTATCTGTTGTGCTGCTTGCAGAGAAAGGCAATTATAATTGGGAAATATGAACCCACCGACGATGAGGCTAATTTTCCTATTCTGCATGGGTTATATAGCGAAGTAGAGATAGATGTTACTGCTGTAAATCCAACCAATTCTGCGAATTACTGTTTAGGCATATTGAGATGTTAAATGAGTTTGTACAGTGCCATATGTGCTGTTTGTAGAGTACTGTTGGCTTTTATTTGCAGCAAATGGAAGAAGCATCAGTCCCGAAACCCAACCAACCAACAAAAGGCATCCCAAATTTTTGGTTATACCTGCTTAAAAATGCAGATCATACCGGTGGGATAATCCAAGAGTATGTTGAACCAATACTTCAGCATCTTATTGATGTAACGTGTGACGTCCAGACTAACCCGGATGTAAGTTTTCTTCATAAATTCAAAATTTAATTTCATGTTTTATCATCGATAAAGTTTCGAAAAAGAATTCGATATTGCTGGAATCGCGAAGTTTAAATTGCAACTTGTAGTTGAAGTTTCAGGAAAAAGTTACTTTGGTGTTTGGTATATGCTGATTTTTTGGATGTCTGTGAGTTTTTATCAGATAAACTTTTTCAGTCATATACTCTGACATTCCATTTCGAATCCAACCAATATTTCAGCCAGACAGAGTTGAAGAAGTTTTATACTCTGCAAGTTGCTTCGAATGAAGACAATATTTCTGATTACGATGGTCCAATGATAATCAGTGCCAAAGGATAGTTGCTTTTGATTTTCTTTCCTAATCCACGGATTATTTGGCTGATGAAATTGATTATTAACTGCTGATTGAAAAACATAGGTAAACGTCATCTTACTATTAATCACAGTAATCTGTCATTGTTAATTTTACATTTACGACACTGAAATAGATTGGAAAGATGGGAAAAAATTACAAAAAGGGTTAATAAGAAGAAGCAGAAGAAAGGGAATAGTGCTGGTCGCTTCATTACAAAAACTGTCAAAGCGTAATCCTTCTTCAGTTTCTTCGCGCCTCCACCAATGAAAAATAACGATGAAATCATTGATAACGATGAAATGATAATGTTAGTATGCTCTTTCATTTCTTCGAACTCTTAATATTTATATGTTTCCAGATATTTGTAGCTATTTGAAAGTCAAAACTTTATTGACAGCAAGAAGCATTCGTTGAGAAAAGATATAGAAGTAAATGAGATCGTTGGACACAATACAGTGTTAAACAAATTCGAGTTGCGAGCATTTAGTTTTCTATAAATTGATGCTTGCTATTCTACTTGATCCATTAATCCCGAGTTTCAGGATACCGAAGCACACGAACTGTTGCAAGCTGATTTTGAGATTAGCCAGTTATTCTGTGACCAAATTGTGCCTAGAGCGGCGCTTTATTGTGCAAAGGAAGCGACGGATGGGAATGATATATTTGAATATGGTGGCGATGAATACGAATATGAGCTTCCTCAATTAATGTTAGGAAATATTTTGCAATATTGTTAGGAAAACTTTGTGAGAAAAAAACTTGCGGGATAAGATTTGCGGGGCAAATTCTTTTTTCGATTCACATGATGATGAACAAAAAGTGTCAGAAATAGAACGACAATATGATTGTTTTTCTCAAATATGACTGTTTTTGTTTTAAGACTTAATTTTAAGCTTAAAGTTAGTTTTAAGCATAAAGTTAATTTTAAGCTTAGAGTTAATTTTGAATTGCAATTGTTTTTCGTTTATAATTGCTTTCATTATAAATGGAGCATTAAAAAAAAAAGAAAATTCAATAAAATTAATTCAAAAAAGAAAACATCGAGTAAAATTTGTAAAGATAGGAAATTGAATAAATAATTGCTAAACATTTGCAATTGAAATGCAAAACGCAATTCCTGAGAAAATTTAAAATTTTTTTGAAAATTTAGAATTTGATAGTGAATAGTCCAGAATGCATTGGAATAGCTGGCCTATTGAATGCATACTGTAATGCTTAAAATCAAATAGAATTGGCAGGATCAACAGAATTTGGATCAACTTTACGGCATGCAGTACGACATTCAGCTTCATTACCATCAGATGGTAGTAGGTATTCTGTTCTTTTAATAATCACTGATAGTGTTATCAATGATATGCATAGTGCAAAAGAAGAAATTGTAAAGGCACTAATTTTTTTTTCATGTTTAAAATTTTTATAACTATCGCAAGAATAATTTTATTTTGAAATGATTATTCGTTATTTTTTCTGATCATAAAATTCCTGAAATAAGTAAATTTTGCAAGCAAATTGATAAGATCACCAAATGAACTAATTACTGTTATCAATTAATTATGATAGTAAAATGTAAATTTATTTTTGAATTTTTTATCTAGTAATTTATTTTAAATGATTTTCGTCTTTTCTATTCCCTCTAATAATGGTTTAAATTTTTAATTAACATATTATATTACAATTAATTTAAGGCATCATCATTGCCTTTATCTATAGTTATTATTGGCGTTGATTATGATAGTTTTGGTAAAATGAAAGTGCTAGATTCCGGTCGACGAATGTTACAGGTAAATGGTAGATATGCAAAGCGTGGTATTGTCCAGGTAATTGCTTCAAAAATTTCTGTTCTTTAAATATTTGATTAAATATTCATATTGATTGAGGTTTTTAATCAAGATATTATAAATATTATGACAGAAGAAGTAAAATTTATGTTTATTATTTAAATATATCAGAAATGGAAGTGGCGCATTTTGTATAAAAATGTGCCTAATATGCTTTTTTATTTTTTTACAGACATAAGTTTAAATTCAATTTTTCTTTACAGTTTGTATAATTCCGACAATTTCTGGCACCACATCATATTTTAGCGGAGAAGATTTGATTGAAACAAAATATCTTTAGTTAAAGAAGTTTTGCAAGAAGTAAGACGATTGCTTGTGATCAAAGAATGGCTTTAATTAATTGAAAAAATTATCGATCTTAGTGGAAAAAAATTTTCATCAATTTTCAACAATAAGAAAATTGTTTCATTAAAAAAAAATCATTACAGTACCAGTTATTCCATACTGAATATTTGTTAATGAAAATAACTTATAATTAAACTTGAGCAATACAGAGAATGCTCACAAGCTAGTTAAAAACCTAAATGAGAAAACCGATAAGTTATCTCTGATAAAACTCTTTAACTCACTGATGATAAACAACACACAGCAGTGCGTGATTTGTTTAGATGATCGTAACTTGTAGTTAAAGTGATTTCACTGCACAGATTTAACATTTTGAAGCAGACACTGAGTTTTTTGCTTTTTATTAAATATGAAATTTGGGCTTTTTTTTTGTCGTTTAGTACTTCGGTTCGTTGTTTCTACAATGATTTGATGGTATGAATTTATTCATTTTTTTTTTCAGGTATCCGCACAATTAACAAGTTATATGAAACCAAAAGGAATATTTCCGCAACAAATTTGTTCCGATTCACATGATGATGAACGAAAAGTGTCAGAATTGGAACGAGAATACTCAAGTATGATTGTTGTTATTCTTAGAATTAATTTTAATTTATTAACTAATTTTTTATTTTAGGAATTAAATTTATTTTTTCTCAATTTTTTGATTAATTTTCAGAGTTAATTTTTTAATTTATTCACTTTTTTTAATACAGTAAGACATAACAACTTTCACTGAAAGATTTGAAATAATTAAAATTTGTTTAAATGAGATGAAATTGGCAAAAAGTTTTCGAGATAAGGTGTGAAAAAAAAGTGGAGTAAAAAGTCTGAATAAAAATTTCGATTATAAACCGAAAAGAAAAAAGAAGCATACTTAATTACAGATGATTGGATTAACTTACCTGAAACAATTTTATTACTGTAAATAAACAAATTTCAATAGATCATATCAGAATTTTTTTACCTTATTTCTATCAAAATACTAATAATTGATGTATTGTTTTTCTCTGCATGCCAGTTGATCATCCTCATTATCATTGGTAATGCATGGAGATTGGAATGAACAAATTTCAGCATTGGTTTGATTGATTTAGAGTTAAGCGGGGTCAAGCAATTCAAGAATAATTGGATAGCCAATCATTGATTCTAATACATTTGGTATCATCAAATGATTTCATTCAAAAATTAAATATTTGTAAGTGTATTTTAGTCTTCTCATCATTAATAAACAAATATTTTTAGATTTACAAGTAACAGCACGAGCAAGAAAGCATATGCTACCAACAGCGCCATGTGAGGAGGTATAAAATATGCAAACAAGGCCTGCCTGAATTAAACTTTAGCTCAGTACTTAAATAGAAATTAATCGTCCTGTTATCACTTTTTAAGACCAATTATTGCATATTATCCAAACTTTACAGTTCAATCATCAATGATTACTTTAGTTATTGTTTTTTTTTGGCATTATTACATAGGTAATTAAATACAAAATTAACAATTGATCGTGGATTTCTGATAAAAATTACCATTTTCGATCAATAAATCTATAATTGCCATCAAACTGACTGACTGAATGGCTGAATGGTTGAATAGTTAGATCATTAATTTGATTGTGTACATAAGCCATTAATGAAAAATATATTTGTATACAAAGAACTTTCGGAACATAAAATTGAAAATAATTCTTGATCGTGTTGTTTCTTCCTTTTTTTTTTGTTGTTGACAGGATTATTTGACATAAATGAACCTAACATGGCACAAAAAAAAAGTTTATTTTTTTTTTTTGACAGGGAAATCATTTTGCCAAAAAAATCATTATTCTTTAGTTGCTGTGTTTTGCTTCTAAGAAATAAAGCACTTCGATATTTCCACTTCTTTTGAAATATATTTATTTTGCATTTACTGAATTTGAAAAATAAAAGCCAAGCAGACATTACTGTAGGTCGGTAATGAAATTTCGGAATCTGTAAGTTCTCAAATTTTCGAATTAAAAATTTCTTGATTCATGTCAGATAGTGCTTTTCAAATGAAACTGAACTGTGCTTTGATAATTTGATACAATCTCAGAAAAAGCAAATACTGAAAATAAAAGGGATGAACAGGTGTTTAAAAAGATTTAAAAGCCTTGCAGAGTTGCTGGCATCTTTGTACTCGGATATCTAACCTGGATGACGTTTGGGCCACAAGACCAGATGTGGTTTAGCCTACGATGACCATCAATTCATCTCCGGCGTTCGTTGCAAGCAAAGTGATAGTTACATTAAAGAACAGCACAGGGCTTACTCTTCGCGTATCATCCCTAGTGTTCCTTCCCTTCACTTATTCCTTGATATATCACATGCAAAAGACAAATAGAATTAGTCTGTAACAATGTATTAAATTAGTAATTGTCATTTACAAATAAAGTAATTAAGACTTCGTTATGAACACTTCACTTCGCCTTACCTTGTTGAACGATTATGAAAAGAAACCAACCACTCGCTCTCTAAAAAAAAGAAAAAAATTCTGTAATAGAACTACAGTACTTCAATCATTCTGTAATCGAGTTACAATACTTTAATCATACATTTTTGTTGTTGTTGTTTCTGTTTGTTATTGTTTGTTAAATAATTTCTTTTATTTACAACAAATATGATAATGGATTTGGCAAAATAGGCACAAAATGCTTGAAATTATTGTTTAAAACTGACAATTTTTAATACTGAAATAAAATTATTGTTTAAAATTGGTAATCAAACATTGCGCAAAAAACAGCATTATTTATCTTCCTGAAGACAAGGATTGATAAGATTTTCTCAGTGAGAGGTAGGATTGATCATTTTCTCGATTGATTTATAATTGAAATTTGAAGAAATCAGAAGTCTTGGATTTGATTTTTGTAGGTCTCACGCAAGGTCAAGTTAGTATAACCGTTGGAATTTCGGTAGCAACTATATCACGCTTCGAAACGCAAACATTATGCATAGAGTCTGTGGGCAAATTATGGCCAAAGCTCGAAAGATGGTTAGAGAATGCGGAAGCATTATTGGCCAATGGAGCAGAGTGAAAAGTTTATGCAATTTTCTAGTATCAATTGTATTAAATTAAAATGCTTATAAAATGATTTGATAAATCCTTTTTCCAACATCATACACCATAAGGAACCTCTTGCTTATAATCAAGTTAATTTATGTCGGGATAGTGTAACTTTTGGTCTTTAACGCCCTATTGCGACTGTCAAAAAAAGTAAAACAGTTATCTTCTGCTTAGTGTCCAAAGGTCATGTTGGAATGTTGCAAGCCAAACCCACTTATCTCCACTATATAAGGTGCTATTTACCCAAAAGCTTTATCCTTTGTCATCAGTTCTTTTACAATTTGTGAATTAATTAGTGTTAATTAATCAGAAATGAAAAACTTATTACACTTATAAAATTTGAACATTCTTTAGTTAGTTTCATTGAATTATCACCCACTGCAATATTTTTGAATTATTTTCAAAAAACCACTTAATACAACAAAGCAAAAAATTTTATCATTTCCATAATAAAAAAATCACTCGTGTTAATTCATTAACATTAATAGAAGTTATAAAATCGATAATTATTTTGTTCTAATCATTTTATTTTTTTTGATCTTATTTTGTGACATTTTTCAACTCATTTTTTTTTTTTTGAATAAAAAATTATTTATCAAATCTAAATATTAAATTATTATGTTATTTAATTATTTAATTTTTTATAATAAAAATCAAAAAATGAAGAAAAAACAAACAAGCATTTGTTCATTTTCAATTATCAATGAAATTTTGATAAATCTTTTTAAACTGTTAAAACAAGTGTGTTTTGCTTTTCTATTTTTATTTTACTTTTTTTTTTGTCTATTATTTCATTGATGAGTCATAAAAATTTTTCTGCTTCAATCGATTAATTGATTAGCTCTCGAGCACTTTTTTTACTGTAAACTTTTTTTCATTTTTTTAAATAGACGAAACTATTTAGAACAATATTATCTACTTATCTCCAGAAATAGACACACATACATACATACATACACATACACGAATATACAATGACACAATTACATACACCATTACACACAAAATACTAATACGCATGCATAACAGACATACATAAACATACACACATACATAAATTACACGAAGAAAACATATTTAATTGGATGCGATTTTTTCTAAGAACTGTGCTTAATTTTTTAATAATTTTTCATTCATTAGTTAATTGAATTTATTCGTATCGTATCTTTGATCAAATTTTTTAATCGGTAATTACAATTTATTGAAAAGATTGTACAAATTTCAATGATATTTTATTAAATGACAGATTTAATAAGTGAAATTTAATGCTTAAAAGAAAAGTTAAGAAGCTTAATTTATACATATATATATATATATATATAAATCGAATTAATTTAATTAAATTAATTTGGAATAATTACATGTACATATATATATATATATATATATAAATTAAGCTCATTAAAAAAAAAAAAAGGATATATAATATCCTTTTTGCTTAATAAGCAAAAATTGATAAAATTAAAGTTTTAAAATAAAATTACTACAGTTCAATTTTTCAAAATAAACAATAATAACGAAGCTGTGCATTATGTAATTTTAACTAGTGCATTTAATTAATGAATCAATTAATTAAAATTAGCTTGAAGTTTTGAGTGTTTTAACGGTAAAAAAGAAAGTGGAAGAAACGCGAATAAAAATTTGGAAAATAATTCGATAGTTGCGTGTATGTAAAACAAATTTAAATTTTAAAAAATTGTTTTCAATTAATTTTAGTTGAATTAACAATATTCATTAATCAAGCTTTAAAAACATTTCTTCTTCTTTCTTTGTTTCTTCTAATCATTTATCTTTAATTATTCTGCTAAAAAACATTTTCAGTTTTTTTTAACTCAAATTTTAATTTGCTTTTTCTTTTTTTTGAAATAATTAATCAACTAACTTAATTATTTCTTACTTTGCAGCATATTTAATTCTAAAGAAAAAGAAAAAAAGAGATATAATAAAAGATCTTAATTTTGATATTTAATTGCAAAGAAAAAGGAAAAAAGAAAAACAATCGATGCGTAAAAGTACGATGATATAATGTTTTGAAATTTCTTTTTATTTTTAAAAAAAAAAACAAAATTTTCTTAAAAATATTATTTAAAACAAAATTATTTTTTTGTTTATTAATTTTACTTTTAATTTTCTCTTCTTTTCAAACTTTTTTTTTAAATAATAAACAAATATGAATTACTATATATGAATTAATAATAAATATGAATTAATAAATATGAGTTACTGTAAATATGAATTATTTTAAGCAAAGTTGAGGGATTTTCTTTTCTTTTTTTCTTTTTTATATATTTATATTATAAAAGAAGAATACTTTGTAAATCAGTTTTTAGCGGTTCCTTTCTTGTACTTTTTCACAACTTTTTTTTTTGTTTTTTTTCATTCTCTCTTACTTTTTCTATTTTTTTATTTGATTCCTTGCTCTCTCTCTCTCCCACTCTCACGTTGATTTTCAATTTCTTTTCTTTTTTTTCACCTTACCTTTCCCTTTCTACGAACACTTTCTTTCTAGTTCTCTTACTCTCTTCTCTCTCTCTCACTCTCTCTGTTGCTTTCTTCAATTGAATTTTCTTTTTTTCTTTTTTTTTTTGTAAATCAAAAAATTCCCGAAAAATTTTTTAACCTTTTCATTATGAATGATTAATGTTATTGTAAGAGGTAAAGAAAAGAAGGAAGAGGAGTAGAAGGAAAGAGAGAGGCAGAGAGAAAGTTAGAGAGAAAAGAAAAGAAGTTGGTCCACATTCGGACAAGAAAAAAAAGAAAAAGTTGTTATATTTATTTGATCGATGATTGAATTGTCCGAATCAAGGATGCTTTTTTAAAATGAAAAATTTTGTTAACACTTCAAGAAAAAGGAAAAATTATAATTTCAACAAATATTTTTCAAATTTTAAAGTTTTGCATTCATTGAAATACATTGCAAATGTTTTCAGTGCATTTTATTTCATTTCGTTTCTTTTTTTTCCTCATTACTTTTTCAACTCTTTTTTCCATCATTTTTTTCTTCTTTTCTCTTCTTTTTTTTAACTCTTTATTTATCCTGAAATTTTCTTTCTTTTTTTTTCTCTCATTTTTGATTAACTTCTTTCCTCATTGTGCAAATACATATATATATATAGTTGTAGAAAAGATTAACAAATAAAAGTAAATTAAGTAAGCAAAAAAAAATCCAAAGTTTATATTTTAATTAGAAAATTAAAATGAATTGGTTAAATGAGGAAATAAGAAGTGAAATAAATGCATAAACATATTGATTAGTGTGATTAATTTAGCATGTAGTTAAATTAGTTAAAATTAGTTAAATTTTTATTAAATTTGAAGAATTTTGCCTTAATTTGTGAAAATTTAAAAAAAGAAATAATTGTTTAGGTATATATTTATACAATTATCAATTTCAAAAGTATTCAAAATCTAGAAATTTTTTGATATTTGAAAAAAATGCATTAATTAACAGAAGATAATTAATTAATCACGTCGTCCGGAATAACATTTGTTAAGGATTTTTATTTTTATTTTTTGTTCAATGTGCGCCATATTTTTTTCACATTTTGTTTGCTTTTTTTTTTTTTTTTTTTTTATAAATAATTTATAATTTAAAAATTTTTTGACATAAATTTGCACCTACAATATAATCGAATTTTAAAATTTTACAAATTTTATTTTAATTAATTGGTTAAAATATTTAATACATATTGTGAGAGAGTAAGTAGAGATTAAAAAAAAATAAAAAAAAATAGTGATAAATAAA
>CAOIUN010000677.1:0-13933 GCA_948294485.1 Mansonella sp. 'DEUX'
TTATCATAAAATTGAATTATTTTAATGCTTATTTTAAAATGTAAAAAAATGAATTGTTGATTAAAATTACTTTAAGACAATTTCTATAAGGTAATATTGTTGATTAAAATTACTTTAAGATAATTTGATATAAGGTAATAACTATATATTTAAAATATACTGTAATAAAATGATCAGATGTGTCCATCGGTCTTCATTAAATCGAACTATGAATAACACTAGGAATGACAAATACTTCTTAGACAGATCTCATCAATGATTAAATAATAGTTAATATGAAGAAATATGATTATTGCAAATTCATTTTTCTTTTTGTTTTTTTTTATCAATGTAAAATTTCACATCACTGATCGAAAAATTAATAATAGGTCAGTTATATGTCTTATAATGGGAACGAAAATTGCAGCATTGTAATGTCACTTTTATTAGGTGAAGCCAATGAAGAATATAATCTAATTCATCTGCTTTACAAGATATCATATTTTAGACGAATTACATAAAACTTTGATTTGAATGGACATGCATTCAGCAAGAGCCTCCAACTCTTCACTATACTGTCCGCGGAAAATTTATTCTAACGAATATTGCAACTCCCACTTTATCCGGAATTCTAAATTCAAATCCCAAACAGATGAATCAAATTTAGAAAATTGCGGTGGATGGATAACAGATCGTCATTTAAAAAGTGATTAATAACTGGACGATTACTTAACAGCAGCTGAACTGCCTAAACTAAAATACAAGGGAAAAAAATGGCCAAAACATTGGGATTTGCAAAACTCTTTTAATGCTAAAAATTATTAACAATGCAAATTGATTTATTTTCTTGGATATTTGAAACTATTACTAAGTGTGAAGCAGAGGAAAGAAGGAATTCAGATCCAAAGGATCAGAGGATGTCAAATAATGTAATGCGTTTAATAGATATACAACAGCAAAATTAAAACCAATGTTTGCACTTGAAGAACATAGATACAAGAACAATAAATTTTTCATTTCATCGCATTTATATTAACGAAACTGTTCAAATCCAAGTTATACTCTTGTTATGTTATTGAAATCACGATTTACTAACAAAAATGTCACGTCTTAAATGTTATTTGCAATAATTCTCATATAAATGGCACTACAAAATAAAACAATTTCAAGACAGGATCTTTATTAGAGTTACTCCGATATTAAACGCAATACATCTTCACTTCGTGATACATCTGCAAACTTAACAATGCTAAGCACCACTTTCCTGTCTCAAGGTTATTCACGTTATCAGCAAAATTAATCCTTCACTTCAATTTAAGCAAATTTACGCTTGCATTTGGTGAAAAACAAAGGATTTATGGAATAAGAGCTTCTCTGAAAAAGATGCTCGCTGTTAAAAATACAGTTTAAACTTACTTAGATAGCTGGAGCCGAAAATACATTATCCAGAACATACGAACAATTAACAAACGGAAGCAGCAGTATGCATATATGCATAACAACGGCCAACATAACATAATCAGCTATTTTATAGAAAATATTCAACAAAAATTAGCTTAGAAGAATACTTGTGATTTACCCCATGCAGACACAGCATACACGCCCATTTCCTCCCACTCGCAAATGGATAATGGAAACGTGTGTATCTTATTACGAAGAGCTTACAAAACATAATCTTATTTCAACAATCTGAATATACAGATATTTTCAACAGCTTAAAACCATTCAAGAGATAAGACGATTAGTTACAACGGAATTCATTCATCTGTCATCACATCCATCCTTCGAGATAGATAATTAACTGCGAGAGTCGTCTTTTGGATATGCCTTTAATATTCGAATTTCGGTTTTTGGTCGATCATGCGCATCTGTGTCCACCATCCCAATCTTTTGTACCGTCTACAACAAAATAATACCATATTATAGAATGAAGCAGCATAAATGAAGCAAGTAATTGCATTTTCTAGATTAAGCTTTTTAACTCTATTCTAGAAAGTTCCGAAAAATACTGCAATTCTTGTCGGTGTTCGCAAGACGGCAGTACTTTTCGTAGGCTATGAAGGTAATACGAGCTATCTGAAACAGTAAACTTACTATGAAATATTTCCTCGACTTTTCATGCTACTTATTAATCTAACATCCATAACAATGACGGATGAAAAGTTGGATAATGGACACGATATTTCAATGATTTCAATGATGACATAAGTTCGGATTTCCACTTTTATATCAGTACAGAATAGTTATCATTCGATATTTTCTGTTTATGGAAGCGTCATGCGATGAACTATCCATCCACGGAAGTCTTTAAAATTGATTTACGATTCTAGTACTACTGAAGCAGAAAGTTTCCTAACTTTCCTCACACTCTCTTACAATAGCAGAAAATAGCAATTTTGGGATTTCACAGGCTAGTTAATATAAATTGGTTGGTCTGGCATTAATAAATATACCCACTAAACGCCGATTATCGACAAACATTTCATTAATGTTTGCTATTTGTGATTTAAAAGATCCCATTTTTCTTTCTGTCTTTCAACAGATGTAGAAAACTGTCCATATAATCGAAATATTTGTCACAATGTCTATTTTCTCCCAGATGAAAGCCGCTCATTAAGAAAAATTAGAAAGGTAATTTTCTAATATACACTGCTCCTGCATCACTTTTATAGGTCAGATACTTGATGAATTGCAGTCGTTCCTCATAATTTAAAGGTATAATGGCGACCCCTTCTCATAGTTTTTAATCTTCATAATCCCTTCTATATACGTCATAAAACAAGCTTCAAACGAATATGTGAAATGCCCTACATTATCAGAACTAGAAAGTTCTCTTTCTTCTGTATTGTCGTAAATCCACTGTTCAGAAGCCTTTCAAATGCTACTAACTGGGTATTAAAATCGCTAGATCTACAATACTATTCCACTTTATCAACTAATACACCATAATTATTTTTTATCCTAATTCGATGAAGACATAGCAATATACGAAAACTTTCAAATAAAAATGACCCAAAAATTTCAAATATCGAATAATTAAAATAAAAATGCCGTGAGAAAAACAACGTACTCTCATTCCAGCAGCGACTCTTCCAAAAATGGTATGCTTCCCATCCAGATGTTGTGTTGGTGCTAAGGTGATAAAAAACTGTGAACCATTTGTATTTGGTCCAGTGTTAGCCATCGAAATGACTCCTGCACCACAGTGTTTTAAATTATCATGGATTTCATCAGGAAATCTATCACCGTAAATTGATGCACCGCCACGACCTAAAATAAAAATCAATCCATAGTTGAGAAAATGTAACACATTTTTTGTTCCAAAAATCAGCAAAATTTAGTGACAACGAACAACAACTCCTCAATTCTTTTATTGTTTGGTAAAAAGGCTTCTTACTTCACAAATTTAAATTCATAAATCATTAGTTTTTACTAAAAAAAATTCAGGAAAAAAACCGGTTCCGGTCGGATCTCCGCCTTGTATCATGAAATCGGCAATTATGCGATGAAATATAGTTCCACTGTAGTATCCGCGTCGAGCAAGTTCGGCAAAATTTTTACATGTTTTGGGAGCATGGTCCCAGTATAGTTCGATGCAGATCGTTCCCATGCTTAAAATTTGAAATAGTTGAAACCGTTCAGAATCTGAACCAAGCTAATAAGTGCCAATAATTACATTATTTGCAATCTTTATTATATTAGTTAGTTGTATGGTATTCATGTGATAATGTGCAAGCAATTATGCTACCTGCAATATTAACAGTGCTCGTATTATCCAGACAGTTAATAATAAAGTAACAGCATAGAAAAAGACACAAATGACAATGAAATGATACTGCATAGATGATATTGAACCGATGAGAACATGTTATAGAGAATGTGCCGCTAAGGAAATTATATTAAAAGAAAAAAAACCTAATTCACAATGCTATCATGCAAAGATTTCTTATTTTCTCATCATTATTACAGTCACAATGGCTGGAAAAATGAAGCAGACAATATGGCACCAAATGTGTGTGTGTGTGTTTTATTTATGCTATCAAAAAATATAGTGAATCTTACCTCGTTTCTAACGCAACAAATGGAGATTTCGCAGAATTCGAATATGGCACTGGCATTGTACTTACTGTGATCTATCTTAATCATTCGTCAATACCTGCAACATTTTAATTTAAAAAGTATATAAGATATAGATATAGTGCGCAAAATGCTATGTAATAGTTGCACGCAAACTTTAAGATTTGAATCCATGAAAATTATCAAAAAAGTAATTGAAAGTACTTGCTGAAACTACAAAATTAAAAATTCTAAATCGCCATATGCTTCGCAACTTGTTATGCTTCTTGTTTTGCAAAATTTTGAAAACCATCATCATATTCTTTGAACAACCTGTTCCTTACAGGAAATATATGAAGAAATGTGACAGAGAGAAATTAAATTATCAAGCGGACATAAACGTGTTTCATAATCCACAGTCAACAGCAAAACATGAAGCACAGATTCTTTCTAAATAACTTGAACTTTACGTAAACGTTAACATCCAACCCAAATACAGCTTTACTGTTTTCTTTTTTGCTTTTTTTTTTCTTACAATGTACAATTTAACTTTAAAAACAAAACATAAGGCTTTGAACTAACTGGTTCAACAAACAACAAAAAAGTACTGATTTCTCGAGCAATTAACATAGTTACGAAGTTATGTTCTTTCAAATTATGTATCTATACTTGAAGTTATGCAGTCAATAACGTAACCTGACGTAAACTCTAAGTTCCTAATAGAAGACCACACCAAATTTACCTAATTGAACCCTGAAAATCTCCGAGACTACTGAGATACGTCATCCAAAACATCCCTCATTCCCATTTTTTTTTCAACGTCTGTGGCTGCGTTAAATTTTGCAGCTTTTGAACCATTTAAAATGATTTTAGTATCATAATTTGGCACCATTGTGCGGTTTTGTTTCTGGTGATAACTAGTTCATTTCCCAATGATTGCTTCTCATTTAGGATTTTTGCTGCTCGATTTTTTTTGAATTTATCATTGCCGATGAGAAAAATAGAAGAAGATAAGTAAGCCGAGATGAGTATGCTACAGCAAATATTAGATCAAGTATGTTTTCAACCAATTATTACATTCTATCTTCAATGTTTGCCTTTCTTCTTTTTTCTTTTTTTTTTCTTTTGAACGATAATGTTTACGTGAAAATTTTGAAATGATAATGATTACGTGAAAATTTTGAAATGATAATGATTACGTGAAAATTTACAGAAAGTTTAGAAAATTCCCTTGATTCATCCATCAAACTTTACACTTCCAAATCTATTTTATGCTCTCATTTCAGATGTTTGTGGATCCAGAAATTTTAGAAGCACTAGATGAGGAGCAAAAGCAGATATTATTTATTAAAATGCGTGAGGAGCAAGTAAAACGTTGGCAAGCTTTTGAAGAAAAATGTAAGCAGGAAGGTGAACCTCAAAGTAACAAACCAAAGGATAATTCGCGAAGAATCAGGTGCGAATTTTGCAATTGAGGCGATAATCAAGTGTAACGGGATAAAAGAGTGCTTAACGAAATTAAGGGATTTTAGTTTTAGTCGTTAAAATTATTTCGTTTTTTTTTTCAGATGGTTAAAGGGAGAAGATGGCGAAGTTTGGGTTTGGGTTATGGGTGAACATAAGGATGATCTGACCATTGAACAAATTACTGAAAGACGCGCTTTTGAGGAAGCCCGACAGCTTGCTGAAAAGGAAATGTTGGAAAGCATGCGGTAATTCTTACTTTTATTTTATGTGTATATTTGCATAATTTCTGCAATTTTTGCAGTTTAACGGAATTGAATGGTGATAATGAACCCGTGGTCGAGCCACATGAAAATGAAGACACACTGAAAGAGCAGTTAAGCCGTATTAAACCGTGGAACAGTGCATATGCGCATAACAGACTGCAGATTTGTTTTATTGCATTACTTTTTCAGATTAATATTTGCTTATTTTAAGAGTGCATTCCAAAAATTTTATCATTCTAGAAAAATAATTTTGCTGCATCGTTTTGCGCTTTTGTATTTTTAGAGATTTTGGATTTTCCTCTTTTCCTTTCAACGTCTGCGAATAGCTGTTAAATGCATTAATTTACAATGCTTCATTAAGCTTCGGTTTACAGTCACAGATCTTAATTACAGGAATCTGTGTATGATGATGCGGATTCAATGTTTGGCCCATCATACAGTGGTAATATACACTGGCCTTCACGTGTCACTTCCACTCCAGAACCATCTCGTAAAGGGATCCTAAAGAAATCCATTGAAAATCTTCCTTCCAACAACAACATTAATAAAGGAGATAAACTTTCAAACGATATTGTCACTGAACAGCTGATAATAGAGAAAGCATGTGGCACAGATTTGTTAGCTAGCACTCCGAAAGTAAGTCATTTCTTTTTAGATATCTATGCTCACTTGGTTTCAATGATAAATTAAAGCGAGCTATGTTTTTATTTTTCCAGAAACCTGGAAGTTTTTTTTTTTTTTTAGAGCAATGGTTCAGACGAAAGATCACGGGTTTTGCCGAGTACTTCTACCAACACCGGTTTCGGTCAAACTTTTGTTAGTAGCCCGAACCGTAATCCATCTTTTGGAAGTGACGCAGAGAATACTCCTTATGGAGCTTGTAATAACTATTCGCCACTTTCCTCCCATCCTTCTGGATCAATCATTCGTCGTGAATTAGGAAAAGAAGGCGTACTGTCAGATTACAACAGTTCAAGCGGAATGAAAGTTAGGCTTAATCTGTTTGGTTTGTAGTGTTGTGTTCTGGATTTCATATAATTCCGAAATTTGTCCCTAAATTAACTTCTTTGATAATTAAAATAACACTTAGTAATGTCAGACATTTGGTATACCGGCAAATGCTGCGAAATCTAACTGGATGAGCGGAAATAATCTCAACGGAAACTCTTTTACAATTCCACGAACACGGCTTTGGAGTATAAATGCACAGATAACTCCACCTGAAAAAACAAACTCTGATTACAATACTGTGGTGAAATTCCGGCCTGATCATAGTACAAGACATGATTTGTCGGGTATTTCTGTTTCCCTTTTATCGATGAAGTACTTTTATCAATGAAATTTTAACAGTCGACAACTTATGATTTAAATTAATTGTTTTTACAGATATCGACGAAGAAATCACTAAGCGGCAGTCAGAAATTTTCGAAAAGATTAAGGAAAAACATCAGCAATTTGATAGAGAAGCGGAACAAGAGGCGAAACGTATCGAACAAGCTTGGGAGGAGCAAAGTTGGTTGATACTGATAGCACATTAAAAATATCTCTCTAGAAGTGTTTGTGAACTTGGATCATTTCTTTTATGTGTTGTTATGGCTGCTGATGTTTCCTCTTCTTTCAGAAAAAAAAGCGCGCGAAGCAGAGGCTCTAATTCGGCAGATTGCGCAAAGAGCTCGTGAACAACACCGTCAGCAAAGTTTGCGTACATCGAGTTCAATTTTAGCATTTCTCAAGGATACGAAAAATATTCCACCTTTGAGAGGTGCTCTGTAAGTAATGATTTCATTCTCTTTGTCTTTTTTTGAATGCTAAGAAATAACAACAGTGAAGAAATACTGGTTCTCTTTTATTAGTAGATTGCAGTTTTACAGTAATCGCAGCTCATTAGACGCATTCTTTCGTTCTAATTTCATTGATGAATGGAATTATTTGACTTTGTACCGATTAGTTTAGAAAAAGGCTTGTTCTGTCGGATTGGATTTGCTCAGGTCATACTTCCCACTTTTACGATAAGATGTTCAAATGGAATTTTCAGCAGAGAAATTAAGAAATAATGCAAATAATGCAAGCCAGTCGATTAGCTATCTTTTTAATTCGACCTAGTTATTATAAGATGCTAGCATTAATTATGTTTTCAGAAAGAGCTTAACACGTCCTCCTAAGCCAAAGTCACGTGAAGCAATTGTTGATTGGTTTAAAGCTGAAGAGCTGTTACGTGGAACCGGTTTAGATCCAGTGACACATCGGCCAGCTATTTGGTTTCATGGTTAATTATGTTTACATTCTTATCTCAAAAAATAATGTTTCTTATAAAAAAAGAAACTACAACTTCTCTTTCCCGGTCCCCCGAGTCAGAGACTAATACTATGAAGCAACTCCCTTCTTTCACTTTAATCGAAAACAGTCATTATCTAGTTAATGGTCTGACGTCTTTGTAAAAAGCATTCTTTTGTAGGAATTATCCCACGAAGTAAAGCTGATCAACTACTATATAAAAAACCTTCTGGTTCATTCCTTGTTCGAGTTTCGGAACGTATTTGGGGTTACACACTATCGTATGTGGTTGGGGATGGTAATATAAAGCATTTTCTGATCGAAAAAATTCCACAAGGATATCAGTTTTTGGGAATTAACCAAGTCGCGCATCAGCATCTTCATGAACTCATTGCATTTCACGAGGTAGGTCATCTTGAACTTTCTGCAAATTGAATCGACCGGAAAAATTCTGAATAAATTAATATATTATTGATATGCGTTTTGTCTTAAAGGTATTTTTATTCTTCATTCTTGATTTCCGACGAGTGGAAGTGTATCTGCATACAATATGATTCTTTCTTGACTTTATTTAGCTGAGACTGAGTTTTTGAAATCATAACTTTATGGAAAGGAACGTTTGGTGATGTATAACTAGTTTTTTGATTTTTTTTTGCATGTTTTTAACATCTGATATGAGTTGAGCTTCACGTTTTTGCAGAATTCGCCAATAACAATCAGAGGAAATGAGATATTGCGTTGGGCAGTAGGGCAAGTGAATATCGATTTGCCAGATTATGCTGATCTTATTTCTTCTGAATGAAAAATATTGCTGGCGAAATTACTGACTTGGTTTCTGATTTCTTCACTTTCCTTTATTGCAAGTATTTTGTTATGTTAAGTGCCTATATTTTCATTTCTGTACAATTCCCTACAGAAATCGGTCTGAAGTTTAAACTAAATTCATACCTCTGAATTGTTTGAGAGACACTATTAAGATTTTCGTTAATTTTATTAGCATCTTTTAAATGATTTATTCGTGTAATTTATTTGCTCATTCTTTTCGCTGTATGTGTGAGTGTATGCCGAATTGCCAAAAATGTATGTAATTAAGTCATGCATCTGAATTGACCTGCGATTCATCGCTGATAATAGCTACTATGAATTAATTCATCCTTGTAATGATGAAAAGTTGAGGAAAAATAGATGTTGTGGATAATGATATCCATTAACTTTTTCTGTTGTTATTTGTCAGAAATGTTTAGGAGAAAATTTTTTGACGGAAGGGATTTTCTGACTCATGTATTTTTAGATGTGTTATGTGTCCTCGCTTAAAGTGGTGACTTTTAAAGTATTTTTGTTTCGGACTTTACGATGCTTTTGTATCATTTATAGAATATTATGATCCCAAACATGAGCTTGCTTAATTTTGTTTTTCTTAAAAATCTATAATTAGGATCTTAGGTGATAGTTGCTGTTAGACGGAATTATTGCTCTTAAAATACTTGTATTTGTTTCATATCATTTTATCATTATGTGTTTGTTTCATATCACTTGTCTTTTATTTATCACTCATCAGATCTTCTAAGTTCAATGAAATTGCGTGCATAATAACTTCACGGTAGGCCGTTGCAAATGTGCAGTTGGGTTGTGAGTTTTTTGGGGAAAAGGCGATTCTGCTGTCTCGCATGGATATGAAAATTCAGATTTTAGGCCCTACAACCGATCAGCAATATAATTTATTGAATTTTCTTTTTTCTAGCCCAGTATAATGCAATACTAATGATTTTGATCGAGTCACCTTTTCATATGTTGGGCCCATTGCCCCTCTGTCTTTCTTTTTAATTTTGAATAATTTTACTGGTTGTTCACGATTTCTTCTGTTTATATCCCACTTAACAGTGAATTTCACTCGCTTTGATACATCTCCATTTATATATTGTATATGCATATATATATATATATATGTGTGTGTCTGTGTCTGTATCTTCGTGTATCTATTTTGGGGTATGTAACATGATTTCGAATTTTTGACTTATGAATTGCTTCCATTACCTGCATCTTTACGCGTGATGCTAGCAGTGTGTGAAATAAATAAAACAGATTTCTCGATAAATCGGTACAATGTTTTCAAGGAGGGGAAAAGAGAATTTCAAAGCCTGCTTAATATCAAAAGCATAAGCATAAACATCTTTGTTGTCCGTTTATATCATGTGTGCAATATTATATTAGTGTAAACGAGATATTTTTAAAGTAAGAAGAAAATGAAACAGGAAGAAATAGAATTCTTAATTTATTTGGAACTACAATATTTGCTTTGTCATGCAGTAATATGATGGTAATTGGAACTGGCGCTTAGTTGATTAATGATCTGGTCGAAAAATTTGCAGCGGTAAAATATTGAAATGAAATGGTATATACAGTAATTTGGTATTTTAAAATGATGTAATAGTACTTGCGTAACTGCTGTGTTATTACTCTTGTATACCGCAGCATAGTGTCCAGATTTAATTGATTCTACTAGCGATTTATTTTGAAAATATTGTGATAGAAATCCTGAAAAAAATAAAAAATAATCTTTAAACGTTAATAATATTGAATAATATTTCCTTTCAACTCAATGAATTTCACCGCATAAAAGTTGCGAATATAAAATGATTATCCATCGATATGGATAAATAAAGAGGAGAGTTTTTTTCAAACTCTTAAATGGATCATAATTAGATAGCATGACAAATTAATAAAGTTTAATAATTTTAGTAACAGATGCAATCTCCAACAAGTTCACCATTATTTGTATCAGCAATTTCTTCATTCTATATTTTGATAGATCACTGTTGGATCAGATCCTTGTGTCAAAGTGATTAATTATTCTTTGTTGCTTTTCACTGATCTTAAACACGATAATAATGGTTGCAAAATAACAAAGTTTTTTTTCATTTCACATATTTTTTCAAATTATATTTCTTAACATTTGGAAATGCTGCAATTTTAACGCACATTTGTTGCAATTCACGTGTATCGTAATTGTTTGCATCTGCAAATGCTTCACCTTGTTTTTCATTATCAAATAAAATGTCCATTTATGGTAACATTTTTAAAAAATTATTCTGAACTTTTGAAATTGTGCAATGTGGTTTTTTTTTTTTTTTTTTTTTTTTTTTTTTGGAAAGAAATTACATCCATGTTA
This sequence comes from Mansonella sp. 'DEUX', assembly GCA_948294485.1. Classification (NCBI taxonomy): domain Eukaryota; kingdom Metazoa; phylum Nematoda; class Chromadorea; order Rhabditida; family Onchocercidae; genus Mansonella; species Mansonella sp. 'DEUX'. Next base: position 11,209 of record CAOIUN010000677.1, read on the forward strand.
TTCAGTGGATAAATTAAACTAAATAAATCGAAGAGTATTAGTATAAATATATGATTTATATAATGTTACTTATAGCATGATAAAAATTTTTTCTTTCTTGCTAAAAATTGTGTAACTTTTTCAACACTTTATTTAATAATTGCTCCTTCTAATTAGTATTTTAAATGGTAAAAAAGAAAATTTTGTATTAAGAAGGGAGAGAGAGAAAAAAAGAAAAAAAAGCTTGTCATGTTCGTTAGCATGCGGAACTATTTATAAAACAACTGCTGGACAGTTAGGAAGAATCCCTGAAATTTGAATGTTGTTTGAACCAATTTAATCATGCATATATAATAAGATTTTAGATAGAGAGAGAGAAAGGAAAAAAGCAAAAAAGAGAAAATGCGAAAGAGTAATTGACGATTATGTTTCTGCTAGAGAAAAAAAATCTTGAAATTTTTTTTAACTTCAAAATTTATGGTTAAATTTACTGATATAAAAAAATATTAAGCCTTTTCAATCGAAGCACGATTTTTTGGTTGTTTCAAATGATCTATTGTAAAAAAAAAAAAAAAAAAAAAAAAAACTTTAGAATTGTTCAACTCTTCATAAGATTCATGAAAAAGCAAATTATATTTTACAAAATACTTCTTAAAAAAGGAAAAAGAGTGAAAATGAAATTTAATGAGACGGTGGAATAATCAATGTAAATAAAGTTGCTAAAATAAAAGTGGTTATTAATTTATTGAATAACGAAAACTTTTTTTACTATGAATATCATTTTGCAATGATCGTTACGCGGATTAGTAGTGTAATTTAGCAAAAAAACCAGAAAATCGCTAATCAACAAGAAATTTCGGAAATTTTTAGTTAATTTTTGATATTCCATTAGCAATATAATTTACCAGAGAAGACGTTATATTCTATTTTTATCTTATCTGCACTTTTTTATTACCAATTCACGTTGGTTTTTTTCTAGCTTTCTCCTTCATTTCTTTTTTTAAAATTTAATGGAATTTCGAAAGTTCAAGTTTTTACGAATATAGAAGTTTTCTCTTTCCGGGAAAAGCAAAAATGCTTTTGCTCAAAATTTTCAACTGAAAAATTAAATTTGGAAAGTGAAAGAAGTAACAATATTTCAAAATTTACCGGATTTTTTTTCGCTTTCTCTTTCCTCTCTCTCGCTCCTTCTTTCTCCGTCTTCTTATTTATTTGTAAACTATCAAACCATGAAGTGAATGCTTGTCATTCCTTATTTACAATAAATCATTTTAAATTTCTTTACCGAAATCATTCAAAAGATTTGAATGAAATCATTTACAACCTTTTACATATTGTAATTCTTAATATAAATTTAAGCTGTTCGGTTATTTTTTGACTTTATATTTCTGATTAACATCATAATTAAATGAATAATACGTTTCTGTATCGATTTTATGATGGAGAACGGTGAGCAATCAATTGCTGTATTCTATTTGTTATAAATTCCACAACTGAAAATGACACAATGACTTTTCTGGACAACATGAATTAAATTATCCGAATTAACTTTTTTTGTTGAAATGCAAATTATGTTAAATCAATTTCTAGCAAATTTTAAACATCATTAGATCCTATTCGCAATCCATCGCCAAGGCAAGGAAATGATCTAAATGAATTTTAATCAGTTAGGTTTTTTTCCTTTCTTTAAAAAAGAAAATCTTTTAGTTTTACTCTCTTTAATTTTAAAGAAAGGTTCATGGAAATGTTTAACATTATTTAATTACTTAATATTATTAGTAATATAATATTATTTAAAAGTTTTGAATTCAATGGTAAAATTTGAAAATTTTTTATTGTTTGATAAGAATGTTCAAAATGAAATAGAAGAAAATGCAAGAAAGAAAGAGGAAAAAGTAAATCGTGTAAATTAAAATCATCTTTGTCGAAAAAGGAAAGAAAAACGGAAGATTATATGAATAATTTTGAGGCTAATACAACTGTGCAAATTATCACTTGCTTCCAATCAATTCTTGGCCTTATTCTCAATTAAAAGCAAAGCAAAAAATCCTTATCTGCACAATTAAGTTGTGGAAAAGAGCCTAAGATAGTGCAATACGATTGATTCCCTGAATTGAACTGTATTAAAGTGCTTCATCAGAAGATATTCAAAAAATTTTGTTCAAAGGTGCCCCTACAGTTTCAATCATTCTGGATTTCTTATGGAACGTGTTCAACCCCAATACTCAAAAGATTGCGAATCAACTTTTAGGCATCATTGGACGATTACGATTACGTTCTCAGAAGTAACAAGGGAATCCATCCACCAACATTTTACACTTTCTTGTAAATTGACCTTTTCTTGTAAATTTTCGCTAATCACGTCATGCTCTTTAATCATCCACCAATACTTTTAATGTCGCAGATAAGTAATTGTTTTTGATATCTTACTTATCCATAATTAAAGTTAATAAATAAAAGCATGAAGTTCAAGTTTTCAAAGTTTTCTACTTGCAATTTCCAGTTTAGTTCATTTAGACGTATAAAAATATTCACAAAACAAGCCAACTATGCTTAATTTCTCAAATCAAAAACTTTCCTTATAAATCTTCAATTTTTTACTTTACCAGAATCAGCTCAACTTTTACTCTTAGTTTGTATAAGCTTCCCAGCATATTATCTTTCGATAGTCAACGAACTTCGATCAGACAAAAGCGTCTCGTGATCGGAAACTTCTCAGTGTACAGTTTTTTAAAAAGGCCTGAAT
>CAOIUN010000678.1:0-13879 GCA_948294485.1 Mansonella sp. 'DEUX'
CATACATACATACACACATACAAACATAGATACATACATATATACATACATTTATATTTCAAATTTTCAGAATAGGGAGGGAACGGTGCAATTAGCATTTGGTAGTTACACTTTTTTCCTCACTTCCTCACTGCACATTTCCCTCAATTTCAATACAATGAATTGCTGACAGTGGCGGTGATGACGGAAGCGGGATTAATGATAGTGATGATGATGATGTGGTTAGTAATGACAATAGTGATGATGATAATGATGATGATGATGATGATATAATGTCGGTAATGACAGTGATGATACGGTGATACTGATGATATTGATAATAGCAGTGATGATGATAATGATGGTGATTAGATTGATGGTGACGATGATGATGATGATAATGATGAAGATGGTGATATGATAACGATAATGATGATATAATGTTGATTAAAGCAGTTGTGACAATGATTGTGATGGTAATGATGATTATGGTAATATAGTTATGATGATGATAATGTTTGAAGATGATGATGGCATCAAAAGTGCTGATAGTATATTGATCAAGCGATCTTCTCCTTTTCGACTTTTTGATCAAATCTGTCCAAAATTATTTAAATTCTTTTATGCTACCATTTTACTTTTCAAAATGCAGCGATTTGAAGAGCAATCAAGATTTTAACCTTTAAAAAAATTGATTTAATTTTAATGAGATATTTTAGGAATAAATAGCATTATGATTTAGAGTAATTCTTTAAAATTTTTAATAAATTAGCAATAAAAGATTTGTTTTTCCTCAGTTTAACTCAAATTTAATTCAAAATTTTTAGATTTTCAATTTTTATCACTATTTAAGTTCAAAATCCTTCAAAAATTTGTTATTTAACCCACTTTTTCATTTTTAAATATTATATTTGTACTCCAGTTAAACGGAGTAGCCGATTATTAATCTGATCAATCCTACTGTCCGGCCGAATTTATTCGTTATGTAAATTCTCTCTTCTCGTTCTTTTTTGTTATGATTATGTTCATTAATTTCATCTGCCGCGGAAAATTCTCACCGTGTGCCATATTGATGTGCGAGTTAGACGGATTATCCGGCTTTTATCAACCAGTTTAGAGCCTTCATTCAGACTGTTCCACAAACTTATTCTAGACTTTATTTCTAAATACCTATATTTCGATGATCATAATTACAGTGATCAATTTTTTCTTGTTTCAGATTTCTGAATTTTCATTTCATACCGGTATATAGCAAATTGTATTATGCGGGATTATATTATTGCTTGATACTTTGAAAAATTTTCTTCGGATTTCTGTCTGCAAAAGTGATTATGTCATCCGATAATAATTCATCTGAGAAAAATTGCTCCATATTTCTATCATTATTTTCGAGAAAAAAACGATTAAATAAAAGTGTTACGGAATCATTGGGTGATAATAAAAAGATCACCTCACCTTCTGCTAGGCGATTTTTAATAAACGGAAAAACTAGCACTGATACAAGTATCAAGCATATCAATGGTAACAATAATTTGAACACTTCGGAAATGTTGGTCGAATCAGGTTGGACTAAAGAATCTCAACCATCACAAACACTCCAGCAGCGACAACAACAAAATACACTTACAAAAACCGATTTCACATTTTCGGACAATAAACGGTATTGCGAAAGTTCCTATAAACAACAACATATAAGTATCGGGGATTCGTTACCAATACAATCGAATATTGTACCAAACGTTCGATCAAGAAGCGAAAGTCGGAGTATGATCAAAAGAAGTCCGGTATTGATGTTGCCAAAAAAGGCTAATTCAGTTGGTGCAGTGAATCACTCAGATCCTGGATATCTTATGGAAGCATTGGAAACATTAGCTGATACACAACCTCGTGTAGCCCGTTCAATTCCGAAACATGCTAAAATTGACACCAGTAACTTTGCTGCGCGATCATTAGATAATTGTCTTTTTGATGCAACAGTATACGATGCAATGCTTCATGATTCTCTGAAGGTTACGTATTTTTTCTTACACTAATTAATTTAATATTATTAAAAAATTTCGCAAATATTATTGATTGAAAATATAAAAAAAAATACTGATTAAAAAAATTCATTAAGCAGAAAACCGGTAAGAAATAGAAATAAAGTAGAATTTAAATTACTTATGAATTCAAATTTGATTATATATTAATCGTGACTTGTCCATATTCTTTCAGTAGATAAATGAACCAATAATAATAATAAAATTCATTTCTGGACTAATTCATCAAAATAATTTCCCAAAATTTAAGATTTATTATCAAATTTTAAAATTTTGTTACAAACTAATTTATCAATCTGTGAATGATTTAATAGAACAGATTTAACTGAAATTATTGACTTAACTAACTAACTGACCATCGCAAATTCACATGGGAAAAGATTTAACAAATGGCCAGTACCAGAGGGAATGCATTTGTAATCTCATAAAATATCTTCTCAATATTCAACATTATTACTATAATTAGAAGCTAATTTACTTCCTCAAATAAAGCGAAAAACTAGAATCATCTTAGCCAAGAGAATTATTCGTCTTTCTTAAATTCATTTATTGAATTTACGATATTTTATGTTGAAATTAAAATACAACAGTCAGTTTTAAACTTATTGATTTTTTTTGTTGCTTATAATTTCATTAATTAATTAAGCAAAAAGTTATTCCTGTTAATTTTTTTCATTTTTATTGACTTATGGGAATTTTTTCTCCTTAACTTGATTATTTTCTGTGCGGTTGGTTATGCAATTATTGGACATGTGACATGCCAGATAGAAATTACTTCAAATTTCTTAGACAGGTCAACACTTAAGATAATGCACCACTTTTCCTTTTTAGTGTATTCTTTTTACTACTTGCATTTATGGCTGCCTTACTTCATCCTTAATTTGATTTAAGCACTATTTTGATTTAATCCTAAATTTTCATTAATATCTTAGACTAGCAAATTCATTCAGCAAAATAAACAACGAAAACTTTGCTACTTTTTTCATTTTCCGAAAATAAATTTTACATATAATTATGAAATTTTATAATTGTATTGATATGAATGATTTTATTATCAGCTTTTGTAAGCTCATAATTACTACTTAATATATATTAATCTTTGAATTTAGAATACAACAAAAGGAATATATAATGCATATCTATTAATCTTGTTTTGATTTATGAAATGAGCCTAAGCGCGTAAAAGCCAATCTATTAATTTTGATGTCTTGGCATATATACTGTAATTTTACACTGAAAATATCAACCACATGTTCTACATCGATCATTTATTATTGTTATATTACTATGACAGATTATTAAATCACAAATGTTTTCTTTGGAAAACCAAATAAAAAATAAAAAATATATTAGTCAATGTAAATGAAAGTAAATACTTTTTTTTTGCTGCGAAATTAAAATTTCAAACAGTGAAATAAATAATTTGTTTAGTTTTTATTTTTGGTCAAGATAATATTTCAAAAAAGGATAGAGAAATGGAAAGAGGAAATTTTCGTTCACTAAGTTAAATTAGGTAAAACAAATTTACCTTACTTAACATTTAATTAATTAAACTTCAATTAACAAAAAATAAAAGTTAAACGAAAATAAACGAGTAATTTCTTTTTTTCGTTAAGTAAATTCTTTTGCTTATTTTTTTACTGGCAATAGCAATTGATTTTTTTTTTGCAATTTGTTATATTGACTCATTATGGATGCGAGAACGAAGAAAGAGGAAATGCTTCCAGGTCCTATTCCGAAATAATTTTAGAAATTCAATTTTCGCTATTTCGTCTTTTTTTTTGCTCCTTTCAATTTTCGTGAAATTAAAATTTAAAAATTTACAAAAAAAAGAAAAAAAAAGGATGATTGAATAATTTGCTATCAAAAAAAAGAAGTTATTTTTCTTCACAAAAATAAATCAATCTGAGGAATTTTTTTCGGTAAATGGCTTTTTTTTGCTTTCTCTTCCTTTTATCTTCTTTGATACCACAATTACTTGACGAATTGCTTAACAGTATATAGGGTTTAATTGAATTATTGTCGATACTGATTATTATTAATAGTTCTTAATAAAGTGAAGTATTTTTTATCAAAAGTAATATGTTGTTTGATAGAATTAACTGATTGACCGATCAGATGGATCGATGTTGTAAATTCGCGACAATAACTAATACGGCCCTACACTTTTTTTTCTCTTTCTGTCCTTGTAGCTTTTATGATGAATGATTTATTAGTCTCATTTAATCGGACAAATTCGGCCTTTCTTCGTTCTTCACCTTTTTTCTTTTCTTTTTCTATGCATTTCGTTTTCGCACCTTCTGTAAAAAGCCATCTTTCCCATAAAATTCATTTTGTCAACCAAAAATTCACCTTACCCATTTTATTTATTTATTTACCTATTTGACAAGCAAAAAAAAAAAAAAAATGAAATCTTCCCTTTTTTAATGGAGAGGCAAAAGAAGGAAAAAAACATAGGCAAATAAAAACAGTGCAAATAAAAGATTTTAACGGATTCTTTTCAAATAAAAAATTTTAATTTGATAGTTTCTAAAAAAAGTAAAAAGGAACAAAAAAAAAAGCGATGATGAAAAAGAATAAGAGAAGGTCAACCAACCCTCATAAAATTCAAATTTTTGAAAATTATTTGAATTCCTGAAGAAGAACAGTAGAAAATGGTTGATGAATTTAATTATATATCATAAATTCTTCTTCATCGGACAAATTAATTTCAAATTTTTACAAAAAAAAAAAAGTTCATATTTTTCAGGGACGAATTTAAAATTGCCGCTGGAAAAAAATTTTTTTTAAGAATTTCGATATAAATTATAAAACTTTTAATAACATCATAATCAATAAGTTTTTTCTTTTTTTGGATGATATTATTCAACCATTACTAATTTTCTTCTCCCGGAACAAAACAAGTAATCAATATTACTATAAGAGCTTTTTCCGGACAATTATTTTGCCGATTCTGTTCATCTGGGTACTTTTGCCAATTGAGCTTACCTATCATTTTTGGATTTCAAGTGATAATTGAAATCAAATTCTTAACAAAATTTACGTGATTCAATACGCTGAAACGTAAGAGGTACGTGAACACACAATTCTTATCTAACTGAAATTACCGAAATTGATTTACAAAATTAGCAGTATGGACAAAAAAAGAAAAACAAAAACAAAATCGCAGTTAACATTTGGAAGGATTTTCTTTATTTTCACCTCTTTCCTTTCACTTCATCTCCTGCTCTCGAACCTCGTTACTCTGTTATCCCGCATCTTCGTTGAATTATCGCCGTTTTTAGTAATAATGATAAGGACTTTTTTTACCGATGAAATTTTTTACAATTCGTTAATTTTTATTTCATAAATTCATTTCAAAAAACATTTATCCTCTCTTTCCTAAATTATCTCTTCTCCGTTCCTCGCGTGATCCTTCTTTTTTCTCTCTCTTTCACTTCCTTTAATATGCTAAATAATAAACAAATCTAAGGACTGTAAACAAGGAAAAAAGACCAAAAAACGAAGAAAAATGAAAGCATAAGTCAAAAATCAAATCAGCAAAAATTGCTGTCTTCTTTTTTCATTCGAAAAAAAGATAAAATAAAAAATCCGTAAAAATTTTTCTTCAGCAAAATAAGCGTAACTGGAAATGATAGTCGTTTATCCGAATAAATATTTCGCATAATATCATATCTAATGCAGAAAAACATTCACAGTCAGATTAGTAATTCTGTTTGTTTTTTATTTATCATTTTTAATTCGAAAAACTGAATAACAGAATCAGTTTTCCTTGTTTCTTTTTACATTTGCCTCCAAAGTAACAATAGGATGAAAAATTTTCGATTTTTAAACTTAAAAGATTACAAAGTAAATAGTTTTAATTGATAAATGACAATTAGATTGTCAAATGATGAATATTTTCCTGCAACTAATTTAATGCTACTAAAAGGACAAAAACAAGTGAAAATGAAAAGCAAATTTTAAATTAGTAATTTAATTACAATAATTTAGTAAAGAAATTCTTATAATTTCTTTTTTTTATAATTATTTATCAACTTTTCCACTGTTTTTTTTTGTTCATTAATAACAATCCAATGCACACTTTTCATTAATATTTTTATTTGTTAATAATTTAACTGAGAATTTATTTCAAAATAAAATTTTGCAGGTTTGATAGTTCATTTTGTGTATATTCAGTATTCTTCAATGAAATTTGATAAATGAATTGTTAATAATGACATATTAATTAATTAATTGCAATAAAATGATGCAGTTGATCACTTGCGGTCAAGAAAAGAGGGAAAAATAAATAATTGAAAAATGATGAATATTTTATGGCTAAATAAAATAGCTATTTTATCGTTCAATTGTCATATGCTATCCATTTGTTGACAGCCATGTCAAATGCTGTGCATTAATAACTGTTCATTAATGGTCTGCCTATCTTGTTTACAGTAACGCTATTATTGTCATGAGATTTAAAGAATCATGGAATAACTGCACCGATAATGACACGAACACGAATGGGCTAAATTTATCATCCATGAAATTTTTGTTTACAAATAAATTTTTCTTGTTGTAAACAAAAAGAATTATAGTAAAGTAAATTATCTTGGATGATTGATTGGCTGTGTCATTTTTAATAAACATTACTTTGGTAGATCGAAATTTTAGAAATTTTCTGCAAGGGAGCTCTTTGAATGTCCAAAAAGTATGCGAGAGATATATATGTGTGTGTATGTTGTATGTGCATATCTGTGTGCATGTTTGTATATGCGCATGTATGTGCACTTGAGGAATTAAAATGTTTATTTTCGGTATTCTTGATGGAAACAACAACAGAAGTTGAAATGACTAAATTTGTTACTTTTTTAAAAATTTTGGTTTTTTATTTTTCAATATTATCAAAAAATTGTCGAAATTTCATTAGTTGTTTGATGTAGTTATAATGAATAACTTAAAAGTTAGATATGATTTTTTTCCACTTTAATTTAAAGATTCAATTTTAAAATGAGAAAAAATGTCATTTAATTTAATTAAGATAAAGAAAATTTCCAGGTTTGTGAAATGCTTCAGAATCATTTGAACCAGTGTATTGTGATAGCTCGTACAAATTGCTCGAATGGTTATTTGCAAACACTTCCGGAAGAAGATGAAAAAGATAATACGGAAGAAACGTGTAAATTGTCCCATTGAGCATAGTAATCAGCAATTGAAGCTTTAGCTATAATTAGCTTCAACTTTTAACTTTACATACATATAGATTAAGTTAAGGTTAAAAAAGATACCAGTAATTTTTTTTGATTCCCATAAAACTTTTTTTTAGTCAATTATTTTCAAGAATTATTAAGAAAATTTGCACTTGAATAAATGAATCTGAGAGTTATATCAAAATTTCTATTAGACGTATTTAATTTTGTTTGTAATATGTCTTTTTTAGTTATGAAATATATCGCATTTAATTTTGTTCCGTTTAATTTCATTTCATTTTATTCTTCATGACATCAAGTAATTATTTATTTTAATTCAAAGAAAACCTTATGCCCTATATGATTTAATTCCTCACTCAAATTACTCATTTTTAGAAACAGTATTACTGGCTTACGTAAATGACAAGTTTAGTATTAATTTCAACATTGAATTTGCAAAATAAATAACTATGGGAATGTTAGAAATTAGTAAAATATCAGTTTAGCAGTTAGTAGGAAAGCTATTCGAAATCGGAACAAGGAAAAAAGCAAATAATTAATGAAAAGCACAGTTAGAATGATACCAACAACAATTAATCTTATCATTGCTGAAAAGTATTTATGCAAAAAAGTTAGATTAACCAATCAGAATCAAACAAAAAAATCTCGATTCAAACAAGTGATCAAATGAGGAAACAGCAATGCTTCGACATTTCTGCTGTGACATTTTTTGTTTGATGTTTGTCATTGTTTCGATCTATTTACGTAAACCGTTCAAAAAAGTGATGAAGTGATAACTGAGTGATATAATTATGGTTAAAAGTAATGCTTATGATATGCAATAATTTATAATAAATTTCAATGATTTGTTAATTAAATTTTTTTCAAAAAAGCTGAATTAATTATTTTATTGTCTTTTGCTCTTTTTTTGTGCTGTATATAATAATTGTTTATTTATTTGTTTGTTGTTTCTTTTTTTGATCAAGAATAATGGAATTAATTATGTTAAATAATTATCGTGAAAGTTTCTTCTTCGCAAATAATTATAATGAGTAATAGTACATGTAATATTATAGGAAATGAAAATGCTATTTTTTAATTGATAAACTTAATTCGGATTTTTGACTTTTAATTTAATGTTGCTTGCTTTACTGAAGCATTCATTTTTTCGTGCAAAAAACACGACAACATATGGTCCAATTTAACAAATCGCAAATTATTTATGATGTGACTAAACGGATTAATTATAGTCATCCGGGTTTCTCTTCATGCAAGATTTAATTATCGGAATTTCTTCATTAATTTCCCTTTTTTTTTCAAATGGGTGATAAAAAAGAAAGTAAAAAAAAAATTTTTCATACAAAACAGCTGCGAAAATATTCCGTAACATAGAAGAAGGGAAAATTTACCATTTGTTAAAATTTCATAAAAATGCAAATCAATCGGAAAAAACTTAATTTTCGAAATAAAAATTTAACCATCCAAAAATTACCGTACAGCTAATAATGATTTGACAAACATTTTATCAAATATCTGTCCATCCTAAAAGATTTCAAAAAATTCAACTAAAAGATTTTTGGAAGCAATACGCGTAAATTGCAATTAAATTATCTTAGGTATATGCTCAAAATATTTAAATGAAAGAGTTGTAAAATGTTTTTCCTAAATCTTCCATTTCTTTTCGTTTTCCTATTTTGGAAATCTTTCGGAAATTGTTTACTAACTTGTATCTGCAAAAAAAGGAAAATTTCCATCGAAGAGAAATTTTTTTAAATGAAAATTTTAAATTTTGTTAAAATTTAAAGTAAGATCATATCTGTCTCAAAAATGACAATGCTGTCATTTTTGAATCATTAGTTGTTTCTGACTGTTAATTAAATTAATTATTTGCTAAATTTTATTTATACTTTTTGCTGAAATTAAATGTTAAATAATATGAAAGAAATGTCTCTGATGCAAATTTTGAAATTTTTCCAATTTTTTAGCAAAAAAATAACATGAAATGAAAGTGTTTTTTCGGCATGGATTTTTTAAAGACTTTTTTAAAAAATTTTCATATTGAATTATTATCAGAAAAGTTTTAATTCATACATCATGCAGTAATGAATAATTTTTCATTTTATCAAATTTTATTGCTAAAATAGATTTATTTTAACCTTTTCAAAAAAAATTGACAAAAATTAGGACAAAATTATGATTATAATAAAATAATTTTTAAAGCAGTTAAATCTTAGCAATTTATACGTTATTTTCGATTAATGATTACTGATTAGTTTTATTTGGTTGGAAGAGGAGCGCTTTTTCTTATCATTTGTAAGAAGTAAAATTATCTTTGATTTTTCATATCATTTTCTATTTCATCAATAGATTAAAGCTTCACTTTTTGAACTTTTCTATTAATGTTTTACTTTAAGTAATGCAACTTAAACTTTTTCACCAACATAAATTAATGTTTAGTTTGATATTCAATTGCCTTACACACGCATAGTTATTTATGAAATAATATTAATTAAATTAATAACTATTCTTATTTGATCTTTTTTTATTAAATCGCTAATTTTGGTAAAATAGAGCAGGAAACAAAAGAAATGTCATTAAAAAATTTGATAACAATCATTACAAGGAAAGAAGGAAATAAAGGGAGATAAGATAGATTAAGATGTCAAATGACCAGAAGTTTCCATAGATATCCGGCGGAATAGCTAAAGCAAGAAGAAGAATGCCGTTTTTGGTAAATGAAAATAAACCGAAACCTTTCATATAGATGACCAACTAACCCACAAATAATGACACTCTGGTTTTATTGCATCATAGGATACAATAAAACGGCAAAGATGGTTCCCATATTTTGTGAAAACAAAAGGGATGAAGGAGAGAAAAAGAAAGTAAAAAAGAAAGAAAGCAAGGGAGATACAGAAAAAATTCTGCTTGATGATTTTTTTTAATTTTAAATTTAGTTCAAAAATGAGTTTTAAAAAAAAGTTCCCTTTGTTTCTTTCATTACTTTTTATTTCGCCTTTTTCATAATATTTTTTTATTTTGTTTTGTATAAACTAGATTTGCGTTTTTTTTTTCTTTTCGTATCAAACGACAAAAAAAGATTTTTTAAAAAATTCTTCAAAAAATTTACAAGCAATTAATTTTTAGTTATTTCAGTAATTTGATGCGATCCCATCAGGAAATATTTCATTTGGAATTTATTATTACTTATCCGGCTTGTTAATAGTTTTAATCTAATCAAATCGATTCCTAAAACGGAACGACTTTGGATTTGAAATGAACGGAAAAAGCATATAATTTTACTATCAATCGTTTTAGATTGCCACCATTTTTGCGAATTTGCAATTTGAATTTTTGTCAAGGATCTGAAGAATGGAAAATTTTATCATCAGATGAAATATTTTGCTGCCGTTACAAAAATAAACACTGACAGTGAAAATTATCAAAAAATTTCTGCACAATTTAATTAAAACTTCATTTATATTGATGAAATTGAATGGAAGTTTTGCATGTTTTCATTCAGCAATTTTCAATGCAATTTTTAATTTTGAGATAGTAATGGATTGGTCCGAATTTTTTAAATAAGCCATGAAAATATTCAAAATGACAGAAAATCGCTAATAAAAATTATTTTGTGAAAACAATAAATTTAGATATGATTTCATGATGAGTGAGAAAAGGAATTTTCTCCTCAATTGCTCCAACAAATCTCTACAAAAGCATTTCTAAAAAATTTATTAAAATTAAAGGGAAAATTAAAATTGAAAAAATTCTGAAGTCAAAAAATATTTCAAAGAATTGTTTTCTCAAAACATTGATAGCATTTAACTTTGCTAGCAGCAAGAGTAGATTATTGCTGCTATTGACAAAGTAATTGCATGATAATTATTTCAAGCTTCGCATTAATTAGAATTAAATTGCAATTCGAATTCATTCGAATTAAATTACAGTTTGCATTTGTTACAAACTATTGAGTTACTTTTGGAAATGACATTCTTATTCTTTTCTTTTTAATTGTTTGAGTATCCGGAAGAAAATGATTTAATCAAATGGGAAATATGAGAAGTTCGTTATGAAAAATTCATCAAAAAAGGAAGCAATTATTACTAATCATCAAATAACAAATTAGTTTCGGCAATTATGCAATATATTTGTTATTATTATGACAAATACAAGAAGTTTTCAATTACGAAAATGTTAGGCACAGCGAATTAATAACCTATATCATCTGATCAGTGATTTTATCAGGATGGACTCGTTAGTTATTGATGGAGATCATTTATTCTTGGCATTTGTGAAGCCAGGCATTTAATCTTAAGCTAAATTTCTTCCATAATTTGTATTTGTTGAGAAATTTTTACATTCTTCTGTTCGCTTAATTTTTAAATAACTATTGTCGATGTACTTATATACTTATCCGAGAAAAAACAGAGTAATTACATTTGTTATTTTCGGTATAATATAAAAATTTCTCAAACTTTTTTTCACACATAATACATAAATTAAAATTTGAAATGATAAAGAAGGCCACCTTAAGCTATTACTATTTAATACTTCGTTAAATCACAATGTGTATTTTCTTGAAATTGGTAAAATGAATCAAAATGGATGGAAATCGTCGGAATCAACCTGAACAAATCCATGATCAGTTGAAACTCATGATCAGACAATCGTTTGACTTCGCTTAAATCCACCAGTTTTTGATCCATTATCAGAAACAATTTGTATGACGCCATCAATTTTCTCATCATCTTTGTTTTTCGGTTCTTCTTCTTTCCTCAAAATCGAATATTTAATTAGTTTCGCACTTTTGTAGCTTGTAAATCATTTAATTAAAGTTGTATTAGTAAAATTTCATTTCCCCTGATAAATTGGGAGATATGACTCAGACAAAATGATAAGATTATTGCTCAGAGACAATGATAATATTATTGTTTAGACGAAATGATGATGTCACCACTCAGAAAAAATGATAATATTACAGCTCGGATAAACGATAATATTATAGCACTAGCAAAATAATAATTTTATAATGCAGATGATGTTACCGCTTTGATGACTACTTTGTCATAAATTCAAATGTAATGGGTATTTTTATCATGATTGAAAATGATATTTTGTTGCCATTTATCATCATTATTTCTGGAGAACTTGAAGTTATTGTCGAATTATTTAATGAGTATCAGAATGAAAAAGTTGAAAAGCGGGAATAAGTTAAAGAAAAGTTGATAAAAAGAATTTAATATTAAATATTCGCGTAAAATACTACCGGCTAGTATTTTGCTGATAAACTAATCACAAGAGAGATCATTTGTAAGGAATTTATAAGAATAGCGTTTAAAATCATGATAAGAATCATGTAAGGAAAAAGAAATTAATTTGTTCAAATTCCTTTTACAAGCTAATCATATTAATTAATACGAAAAGAGAGATAGAAATAAATAATAAAATCATAAATTGACTTTTTTACAAATGTTTTTTTTATTCATTATGAAACTTATTATGGTAATTTAAATCTATGAAAATTTTTTACTTAGAATCATATCAAAAATCGAAATGTCAAAAAATATAATTTCGTTTAATTGCCTACCTAATTATTTATTTCAAATAATAATCAAAGCAGTGTTCTCTAATTTTTCAGTAAATTTGACCAAAAATTTCAAAACATGGATGATATATAGCCAATATTAATATCTCATCAAGTTATCAGTTGCTATGAGGTTTAAAGAAAGGTGCGATTAATTAGTCAGTCGATCAGCCTAATTAATCAATTAATTGATCAATCAGTCACCCTATTAACCAATCGATTAATCAGTCGGTAATCAATCGAATCAATGAGTAAAATCTTAGACGAGATCAACTAATCAAAGTACATTTTTGTTAAAACTTATCTTATTCATTTTTTCGCACTAACTAATTTTTTAATTATCTCAATTTTATTACGTCAAGAAAAAAGTTCAGAAGTAATTTTTTCGAATAACGTTATGGATAATATGCTTGAAACTGTTGTCTGACAAAAAAATTTTTAAAAAAAAATAAATTTAGAATTAGCCAAAAAATGAAGTTTTTGAATGACTAAAAGCTTCTTTCTAGCTAAGATGCTATGGCCGCCAGATATTAATACAGACCAAAGCTAAGTGATAATGTTAATTTTAGTCCATAACAAACAAAAAAAAAATGAAAAAAAATTCAATGTAAAGTATTATAAATCGACAAATCGTCGATAGAATTAGAATGCATTGAAATTATCAAACCTTAAATCCGTTTCGTCGAACGTCCTAGACCATCGATGATTATTTTTGGTAAATGTAACAACTCGACCAAGTTTTGGCTTTATTTTTGGCTCTGCCATAATTGACATACAATGTTCCTGTTAATAATAATAATAATAATAATAATAATAATAATAATAATAATAATAATAATAATAATAATAATAATAATAATAATAATAATAATAATAATAATAATAATAATAATAATAATAATAATAATAAAATAATAATAATAATAATAATAATAATAATAATAATAATAATAATAATAATAATAATAATAATAATAATAGTAATAATAACAATAATAATAATAAATAATAAATAAATAGTACTACTCTGCAGTGCTCTTTCAAAAACTTCTAGTGCGAATGCTAGCAGGGAACATAGTATCATTGATATTATAGAAATATAT
>CAOIUN010000679.1:0-13846 GCA_948294485.1 Mansonella sp. 'DEUX'
CTAAATGAGAAATGATTTTAGCAAATTAGTCTTTAGTGGCTTGTTATGATTATAATTGCTATCGTTATTATTACTAACATTACTATTATCATTATTATTATTCAGATTTCTTAAAAAAAGTTCGAGGATGATTCTTTCCAAAAATCGAGACAGGTGGTATTCGCCCGAACTGGCTATTTTTAATGAAATCGACTAGATTCTTTCAAAAATAATCATTGTACAATTAATCACTTGAAGGTGCTGTTTTTGATGAAATCCACTAGGTTCTTCCTAGCAATATTCAAGCTATGCTTACTAAGTTGAATATTGTTTGAAAGAATAATTTAAAACAGCACGTTTACTTTTATACACGTTGGACATTATTTGGAAGGATCTTATGGATTTCGTTTAAAACAGTACGTTCAAATACATATAGTCTGAAAATTGCTTGGAAGAGGAATATTAGTGGAAGGTACTATATGACCTTCCCATAGAAGATATGATGATAATGAAATATTTTTATTCGAAGAAAAATAAAACGAGATTTTAGGAATAAAGGAGATAAAAGAAAATTATGGAATTAAAAACAACTTCATCATCAGGCATATGTAACAGATAAAGCAAATACTCGTTTTTGACACCTTGTAACATCCTTCATACATTCTACGAATCCACTACATTTGTCAACACTTCTAAATATTATTCCGCTAATCATTCAAGGACAATATGAGAAATGATTACTTCACTTTTTCCTGATTGCATTCTCATACTCATACTTAATCCATCTTCCTCGGCTCCATTCGCACTCCGTATCTAACTTTTATGTTTCCATGTCATCTGCATAATTATCCTTGTTGTTACATCTCTAATAATATTATTTGCACTTCCATTCAGATTGTTCGTCTTTTCCTTAAAAACAAATTAAAATTCAATAAAACTAGATACTCTTAGAAAGCCAGTCATGTCTTTCGAAAGTCTTCAGTCTGCTTTTATCTGGAAAAGAATTTTTGTTAATAAATTGATTAATGACATTACGACAAAATTAATCTAATTAATGACAAGAAATATTACGACAAGGAAGAAAAACGTCATAATATAATGTAAGCAATAGTATGATCAGTATAAGCAAACGTGCTCTAATATTCAAAATTCATTTCAATAAATTAAATTTTCTTCTTTTGGAAGCTCGAGAATATTCATTCTTGCTGCACCTGAGCAAAAAACAGAAAAAATTAACAGAATTATTAAATCCAACAGTATCTGATCTCTTCCCATTTCCTATCACTTTTAACATCAGAACTTAGGTTCAAATTTAAAATCAATTTCAAGTTTCCCTGATAATACTAATACACAGTAAGCCACGTCCGCAAATCAACCGAAAATCTTTAATTTTATTGCCATCTTAAGCTATTTTCACATCAGATCATATATCCAAATATCCAAAGCATCGAGAATTACCAAAGAGCATCAAATAATCTCATATTAGTTCATTGGTGACATGTAGCATTTATGTAACAAATGGTACTTATAAGCTATTGTTAATGTTTTGAACTGCTAATGTCTGATTCTAGGTTTCCTAGGTATTTTGCGCCAGGTTAGAGTGCTATTGCTCATTGGAATATGATATTCTATCGCCTTTAATTAAGTGTTTGGATCGTCTCATCCAACAGAAAGCCCACAGCCTGAATGTCGTATTTGTCTGTGAAAATGTGCTCATTTGTCAGAGTAAGACCCAAGGTACATCTCTGTTTTCATGGAAACATACTTCTGAAGTCCTTGTTCTTTTAAGTCTTGTATCATAACTTATACTACCTTTTATTAGTTTAAAGAGAAGTGAGCATAAGCATATCCTCTTTTTTTTTCATTTCATAATCTTTCTTAATCTAACATTTCCTTTACTGTCAGTTTTGTAGATGTCTGTTTTAAAAAAATACAATATTGGTGACTTTTATTTCACAAATTAAAAAAATGAACCACAGTGCCAAAAATGAACAACGACAAAAACGAAATGAATCGTCTTTTTCCCGCACTTACAATGATGGGTAGTCTAGGTTGGATTTGAATAGTTTCATTCATACTTTTCTCATCAGAAAAGTCGTATAAATTTTGGAAATCATCTGAAAATTTTTTTGCTATTGAAGGAAGATGAAAAAGTTGACTTGTGAAGTAAAAATAATGTAGTAATTGGTCGATCAAACAGATTGTCTATGTCTTTAGGACATGTAAAAAGAACATTAGACATCATTTGAAGGTGAAGGATCCATTCAAATTCATGGATTACAGTAACATTAACACTTCTCCACTTAATTTATTACTTATATAGATCAGAAATTTCATACCTAAACGTGCATTTTCAAAAGAATTATCATTGATCTCAGTCTTGACTTTTGGACAGACTTTGTTCTTTTCGTAACCATTTTCTGTAAACTCTATATTTGAAGATGTATAATATCGTACTGGTCGCTCATCTTGTATGGGTCGAGTTGAATTAATAATATTGGAATAAAATTTTGTCAGATGCAATCCCTAGAAGTATTAAATATTGGTTAACAACAATATAATTTCATTTTCAATATAAAAATATATTGTTACATGAATATTGTTATATTGTTAATATATTATTATATTGTTACAGATATTATATTGTTATATATTGTTACAGATATTGTTACATGAATCTTTCAAAAAAATCAAACATAATTATTTATAGATTCAAACCGCATCAGTACATAAAATATGCTAGATTGAACTAATAAAACTCAACCATTTGTTGAAGTGATAATACTGGCATCAAGTTTCAATACGTAATTCGATTAAAAATTAAAAACTTTTTCTGAAGAAATCTTTCTCAAAGAAAGAAGGAAAGCTCCAAAACCGGTTTTATGGGACCGGAGTGTCGAAGATGAGATAAGTTACGCCTTCACGACAATCTCCGTCAAAGAACGAGCCAATGTATAATGCGACGCCAGTGAACAGATGTGGTAGGAAATGTCTCAAGCTTATAGGAAGTTGAATACTTTTTGATGATAGTTCTGAAGATTATATTGATAGAACAGACAATGTTTTAAATTTGTAGAACAGATATTGTTTTAAATTCGTAGAAAATTAATATCCTATATGTTTTTTTTGGAGTTTTGAAAACAAAATATCACTTTAAATTCGTAGAAAATTAATATCCTACATGTTTTTTTTGGAGTTTTGAAAACAAAATATCACTTCTCTAAAATAACAGTACATCCCCATTCATTGGATTATTTGGGTAAAATTACTTTTTTTTTCAACTTGGGTCAAAATTACTGTTTTCGCTAAAATTATCTCTCGTTTCCCTTCTTTCTTTTTCTCTTTTGTAAAATTAAGTGAAGAAAAGAAAAACATTTTCAGAATGAATAACTTATATCAGTCGGATTTTTTAAGATTGGAAAACCATAGAACAAATTATCGAAATTGATCATTTTTTTGTTCTTCATATCGCTATCCTTTTCTAGCTTTTCCTGGTCGATTAGAACCATCATGGATGAGATGAAAAAATATTGTTTTTCTTTGAGATCCTTATGACATTGTTCGAATTCCATTAATATCTGATTCCCGGATTTAATTAGCTAGCAAATGGGCCAAAGTAGTGAGCTAGGCATGTGACAGCAAATAAACTTTTATGATAAGTTATTAGAATGGAGTAATTATTGAATAGGAATTAGAAAAGAATATTGGATTATATTCGTTATCTACGATATAACAATCCAAGTTAAAATCTTTGTTGGCCATATATTTTCATTCTAAAGCAAATTTTGACTAAACCAAACTTTTGACGCATATAGAAAATGAGATATTTTACGGGTTTTACAGAAAGTTAAACTCTTATCCTTTTAATATATTGAAATCTAATGAACCAAGTTTCAACAAATTGAATAGCAGCTGTTATTTCTAAATTCAAAAGAACATGCAAACCTCTCCAATTGGTTTTTCCATTTTGCCAAAATTTATTAACCGATGCAAGCTACCTTTCATGCCATACTTGAATATAAATCAAATTTTATATAAAGTGAATATTTTTCCTTCATATTGCAACCACGGTCCATGTTGAAAATGTGTTATCGACACTAAAATATTAATGGTTTTAATTGGCGGCAAGAGAGTAAATTTTCGAATTTTTGTCCAATAATTCTTGCATATTGTTTTAATGATTTGCAGTGAATTTGAACAGTCAAAAAAACTCCAGATTTAGTAATATGATGATGGCAGTATTCGATTTAATGACAGAATGTTAAACAATTTTGGACTGTTGTCGGAAGAACAGGACTGATATTATTTTTTATTCATCATTATCTAATTTGATTTGGCAGCTTTATCATGAAGTTTTATTTAGGCTACTTATTATTTTTTAGACTATTTATTATTAATTTATAATTTTTGATTTCTATTTATAATAGAAATCTAGTTAAATACATTTCCTTTTAAGTCGATCGAAATAGCTATTTATTAGCTGATGGAGTTTTATTTAAACTACTTGTATTCAGACTACAGATGAATTAGCGATAGATTCGGTAACAAACAGACGCTTGGCGGGTTACAATTAATATCAGAGATTTTCGAGAAGTATGTAAAAAATCCTTATCACTAAACAAATATCGATGACACAAGCATTCTGATTGGCATCTTAAGAGACTAACATTCAGTTGAATGAAAATTGAGAGTATGGAAATGAACTGTTTCATTGTTAAAATCGATAAGTTTGAAGATTTTTTCATTCTCATTTTGTCGTTTCATTCTATTTGCATCAATGATGATTGGTGATTGCTGCTTGCCCGTTTGACATAAGTTTTCATTACTGTGACAGCTTTTGATATCTCCAAAAAGCACTTTTTTGGATCAACTTTTTCATTTGCTCAGATATTTTTGAATTCATTTTTCTCAATTTTGCCATTTCTTTTTTCAAAAACTGTTTTAGTTGGCTTCAAGGTTCACTTCACGGCGGACGTTTTGTCAAAGTTACCATGGTCACCGGTGATGCTACCGAGTGCGATACATGTAAAAGGTAATTATACTTCTTTTTGTTTTCTATTCCAAAAATGAAGATGTATCAAACAAAACTGCCAAAATTATTTTGATGTTCTAATGATAATTTTCCCCTTGAAATAAATTTCATATCTTGTTAAGATATCATGAATGAATGTGTGAGTGAATCTATAAAGAGTATTTGATTTTCCGCTGATTACTTCAACGAGGATCCTTGGAAATGCTAAATTTTTTGTTATGAAGTCTATATCATTCCACTAGATTAGTAGTTTGAAAAATTATGAATTTAGAAATTACAACCGAGCTATAATTTTAAAAATCACGAAATTTTAAAAAATTATAACTTAAAAATATGAATATGCATATAATAAACAGATTCGATAAACGAATAAAGTTCCTGAAATAAGATAAATTTCATCTCGAATATTCCGGACAAAAAATTTTTCTTTTTGAAAGCTATAAGTTATAATTTATTCAAATGTTATTCAAGTCACATAAAAAGCTATTTAGCACATAAGGCAGATACGATAAATAAATACATAAAAGGTACATAGTTGGCTAATAATTGATGAACAATTTTTAAATGAACAACAAATGGGAGTGAAGAAAAAATAAGCTTAGGAATAAGTGCAATTAGTCCTAAACGAAATAACCAGCGTTACAAATAAAAAATCTCCCTTTACATATGATATAATCAGTAATCACAAAACTTCCAGTAACATATTATTACTAAATCTACAAAAATAGATACAGCTGTCATCACCTTTAAATAGTTTCTACTCACTAACCCGATAATTTCGCTCATGTCAAAACAACTGTTTAAATAATTTTCATTCTTTTGTTTATTAGTGCATAAAGGAAAAAGCTATCGTTTAAATAATTTCATTCGTCTGTTTATTAGTGCATAATTTGCATTTGATTCAAATTTTTTCGTAAATGAGAGACAGAGAAATGAAAACTAAAATACTTCGTAATTCTGAAGAATTTTAAATCATTCTGAAAAAAAACGACAAATTGAGCTGATAATAATAGCTGCCTGAATTTTCGATCTTATGTTGATGCACATTCTTCTCATTCAACAAATTTTACTATCATCATCACGGATCATTGCTTACGATATTTCGATATTGCTGTAGCATTATCGAAAGCTAAGTGAAACTCATATTTTATGATTAAATCCTTAAACTAAATCATTTGACGGCATTTCATTTTTAAATCATTGTTGATTAAAAAAAAAGAAAAATGATGTCAACATAATTGAACGTGACTGAATCCTTTCGATTGTTATCTAAAATAAGAAGTGAGAGAGTAGAATCAGATGAAGTCCGAAGAAAAATGAAAAGTAAACAAAATAGATAATAATTGTGGGACTAAAGGAAAAGAGAAGAAAAATAGATCTGGTTAGAATGACACATGTCTCTTTTTTTGTAATTTATGATTAACAGTATAAATTCTTTCTTCTTTCTTTCTTGTCCTCTCTCTCTTATGGCAAAAATAAATATTGACGAGAAAGAGAAAGATGGGTGCAGAATAGATATTTAAAAGCAAATTTAGATAAGGCTGAGCCATTTCATATCTATTACACTGCATGAAACATCACGATGTTCTATGATGCTAAATAAGGGAAAAAAAGTTCTTGTGGGAAAATTGACTGATGTCGTTTTCAACATTTCGATAAATGGGTGTGTAATTAGCTGTCTATCATATATCGATCTACTGATTAATGATACATCTGCGGAGAGGCTATGAAGATATTCGATCTCAAATGCAGATGCAGCTGCGGTGAATTGTAAATAAACGATTAACACTGTATGCCTTTTGCAGCATGAAACATCATCACCCGCTGAGAATCATCCAGCGGAAGAATTTGGTTTTTTTCCTTCTGATAATTGTTAGTGGCTCTGACATCTTATCACTGTTGCTTACTCAAGCAGCGCTGGGTGGATTAGTATGGTTTGCATTAGAAAATAAGACGGTTATAGCTCGACATTATCTATTGGAATTCCAACAAGCCTCACAGGATGTATTTCATCAATTCATATATCAACACATGAATAAAAATTCACACATGCACACATATATATACATATACACACGAATGGGCGAAAAATATACACACGAACAATATACACGAACGGTTTGCAGAATGATACATACTGTCGCGAAACTCGCGAAAATTAAAATAAATTTTATACAAATTAAAAGGAATGGTTTCCATGATTCATTAGTTATCTCATTTACATTTTTTAGAGTTATTTTCTCATTAAATTCAAATGTGTTTCCTTTTTTCCCAGCTTTTTGTGTTCCGGTTATACAGTAAATTCTTTTCCTAACAATCACTTCAAACATTCATTCAAATTTTCATCCTGAATTTCTCATTACCATACTTATATGTTAATTAGGTCTAAGTTTCCGGTGTAAACCACTCCCTCTTCTAGACTATATAAACTGTACCTAACTCACAATCTTTATTCCAAGACATTCTAAGGACTATCGTCTTGCTCACGCTTTATTCGCTATTCTACTATTTACTAATCACTATCTTTCGTTCTAAAATAAAGGGTTTAATTACCCAAGCCGAGGTGTTTTACACTACATCGAACACACTCTGCGCACACACGGTTGCGCTCAACAAAATTTTCCCGACACATACAAGGAGCATTATTCACCGATTATCGGGAAACTTTTTGCACGTGGCATAGTCGAATTTCAAACTTGGTTAATTAAACCGTTGTGTTGAGTTGAGCTACTTTGAGTTAAATTGTGTTCGCACCTAAAACTTGGCTAATTAAACCTTTTATTAAAATAATTGGATAACGCGAGAATTATGTAACAATTATATACTACGCGTATTTAATGGTAAAATTAATATAATAAAAATAGTGATAATGAGGAGAACAGAACCAGTAGCCGTTGATGTGAATAAATTCCAAAAATGGTCTTTGTGAGATGATTGATAGTTTAAATAGTAGTAACTGAGTATTGTAGGCGGAGAAAGGAGTCGTCATGAGCTGAGTTAAAAGAAACTTAAGCTCGTAAAAAAGCAAAATCCTTTGTAAAGGCAAGGGGAAAGAGGATTGACAGCTTATAATTGGATATGAGGTTAGATTACAACAAAGAAATAGGAAATTAATCTAAACATACATAAAATTAATTAGATGACTCATAAAGACATTAACATTAATTTTACAATTTGATTTATTGATCTATTGGAAGTTTCGCGTTATGAAATTAGCTGGAAGTTGATGATGTATCTATCCAACTCAAGAAGTCAACCACCAGAAAACAGTGCACGAAAGCAAGGAAGAGGAACCCACTGCGCGACGAACTAGAAGTGCCAGAAGAAATCGCGCAATACAAGCAATAGCCGTATCAAACGATGGAATGAGATAAAAGATCAACAACAACAACAGAGCGATAAAAAAGTTAGGACCACCCTCAATCCACACCCTAACTTCTTCTCTCTCCTCCCTTTGGGAGTGTCGCCAATTTCATAACGCGAAACCTCCAATAGGTCAATAACTCAAATTGTAAAATGAATGTTAATGGTCTTACGAGTCAACCAATTAATTTTGTAATGTCACTGCAATTTTTTCACAAACAAAGCACAGTTTGTGTTATATGAAAAATTTTTTTCAGATTTTTTTTTCCCACCGATCTAAAAAAAAAAATTAATAACTTAATGTAAATGAATATGTTGTAGGGAAATTCGAATTCAGGAAAGTGATCTCTCAGTATAAATTAATAATTTTCTTAGCTTATGTAAATAGCATTCATTGCGACATTTTTGCCTGTTGTAAATCATCTATTGTCAATCATAATCTCCTCTTTTATTACTTTAACTTTATGATCTTTGTATTAAGCTTTAATACCGCCTCTTCTACGACTATATATAGACTCTTGATCTTCAAACTGAAAATTCGTACATTTTGTACATTCTTATACTCACTCATTCATACGCATGTTCTAAATAAAGATTTAATTACCTAAGTTGAGGTTTACAAACCGTCTTCTCGTCCTAACGCATCTTAGACCTCACAATATTCGATTCAATCTGGTCTCTCGTCTTCAACTCAACACGACTTTCACGACATATGTTGTAAAAATTGTGATGACGCGAAAAGTGAGAAAAAATAGAGCAAATGATTTAGGATTAAAGGTATCCTTAGATGTTTGCATATGTACTTGACTATGGAGATCTGTTGAAATAAGTTAAACGGTAGTCATGATAAGATTACTCCCTATTGCATCCATTTAATCGAGAGGAAGAAGAAGTTAATTATTGATGTTATCGAGGAGTTTGAGCAGAATAGGCGATGAACTTCTTCTTCTCGACAGATTTAGGAACGGGATGATATATCTAGCCGATTTCATTAAAAACATCTAGCCGATTTCATTAAAAACAGCCAGTTTAAGCGATTACCAAATTGCCTCAATTTTTAAAAAGAATCCTGTGAGCACATTCCAGTAAGTAAGCTTAATTACTGTTTGGGAGAATTTAGTGGATTTCATCAGAAGCAGAACCTTCAAGTAATTATAAAATGATTGTTTTTTAATGAATCTAGTCGATTTCATTAAAAACAGCCAGTTTAAGCGATTACCAAATTGCCTCAATTTTTAAAAAGAATCCTGTGAGCACATTCCAAAGTAAGTAAGCTTAATTACTGTTTGGGAGAATTTAGTGGATTTTATCCAAAGCAGCACCTTCAAGTAATTGATTGTACAATGATTGTTTTTGAATGAATCTAGTCGATTTCATTAAAAACAGCCACTTTAAGCGATTACCAAATTGCCTCAATTTTTAAAAAGAATTTTGAAACTTCCTCCAATCACTTATGAAATGAATGAATCAGGCCAATGATAAGTTCATTTCTGCCATCATTAGTAGACTTTGAGACTTGCTCCTATTATTTAGATTTCCAAACTTGCTTCCGTTATTCATGAAATGAATGAATCAGGCGGATGATAAGTGTCAATTCTGCCATAATTATTAAATTTTAAAACTTCTTTCTGTTATTTATGAACAGAATGAATCAGGCAGATGATAAGTGTCAATTCTGCCATTATTATTAGATTTTAAAGCTTCCGAAAATCATTTACGAAATGAATGAATCAGGCCGATGATAAGTGTCATTTCTGCCATCATTATTAAGTTTTAAAACTTCCTCCTATTATTTATGAACAGAATGAATCAGGAGATGGTAAGTGTCATTTCTGACATAATTAGTAGATCTCAAAACTTTCTCCTCTTATTTATGAAATGAATAAATCAGGTAGAGGATAAATATCATTTCCAACATCATCAGTAGACTTTCAAACTTGCTTCTATTATTTATGAAGTGAGTGAATCAGGCAAATGATAAGTGTTATTTCTGCCATCATTAGTATATTTTGAGACTTCCTCCTATTATTTAGAATTTGAAACTTGCTTCCGTTATTTATGAAATGAATGAATCAGGCAGATGATAAGTGTCAATTCTACCATCATTATTGGATTTTAAAACTTCTTTGTATTATTTATGAACAGAATGAATCAGGCCAATGATAAGTGTCAATTCTGCTATCATTATTAGATTTTAAAGCTTCCTCCTATTATTTAGAAAGAGAATGAATCAGGCAGATGATAAATGTCAATTCTGCCATCATTATTAGATTTTGAAGCTTCCTTCTATTATTTATGAAGAGAATGAATCAGGAGATGATAAGTGTCAATTCTGCCATCATTAGCAGTCTTTGAGACTTCCTCCTATTATTTAGATTTTAAAACTTGCTTGCGTTATTCATGAAATGAATGAATCAGGCAGATGATAAGTGTCAATTCTGCCAACATTATTAGATTTTAAAGCTTCCTTCTATTATTTAGAAAGGGAATGAATCAGGCAGATGATAAGTGTCAATTCTGCCATTATTATTAGATTTTAAAGCTTCCTCCTCTTTGTCGGAAACCTATACAGCGAGTTTCAATAGGTAAATAAATATAATTAATTTTATAATCTAAGATTAATTTCTTATTTTTGTAGTCTTACATCTAATAATTCAAGCCGTAGATAAATAATAAGGGCATTACGATCAACCTATCACGTCATTATTCTATCCTTCATTATTTGATCTTATGATCTCTCCATCACATCATTATTTTATCCTTTATTATTTGACATTATGATCGTCTTATCACGTCATTGACCCCCCTCTTAATACTATAAATAGACTGTCAAATTTGCATTATAACTGTTTTTCTTCATGGCGATATTCATCAATCTCATCATCCAGTTCTTTTATATTTTTATTATGTTTTTCGCGTTTGTTAATGTTTCTAATTATGTCCGCGTGCGTTCATTAATAATTGTAATAAAAGGTTTAATTACCCAAGTTTGAGGTTATCCTACAATTCAACGCAGTTCAACTCAACACAACGGTTAAATTACCCAACGTTGAGATTAGAACCACACAACAATCAATTCAATCCTTTCATCAACGACAACTCAACAAAACTTTCATAACAGATTTTATGGTGCCACGAGCCGGGAACTGAAGTAATGTCGACCTCCCTTAATAATTCAGCAAAACCAACCATCGACAGAATAAGTGAACTTATGGAAGTGATCAACAAGTTTGAATTATTACCACCAGATCGAAACCTCCAACTGGAGGATCAGCAACAATAATATGAATCAAAAGAACGAATTATCAAAAACAGAGTGAAGCGATTAGAAATGTATGTCAGTAATCTGGAAACGATCAACCAAAAATGGTTGGACCTTATACAACAAACCACGGCAACAACAAAGAAAAGAGAAGAAGAAAAATACGAGAGAATGGTCAACGACAAACAAGATATCTTGCATATGATAGGATTCATATAGCAAGGAAATTATTATTACCTTAAATTCATATTGTAATGATCTAGAAACAGCCTTTCGAAAAGAAAAATTGTTAGAAAATAGGGAAAAAGAATTACTTAAGCCTTCACCTATTTATCATTCTACAATAAATTTACCACAATTACCATTACTCACTTTTAGTGGGGATATTAAATTATGGAGAGAATTTTGGAATAGGTTCAATACAGCTATAAATCTGCAGTAAATCCCAGTTATTCAAAAGCTTATTTATTTGTTCTCCTGTTTAAAAGGAGAAGCATTAGAGGCTATTAGAGGGTTCGATGTAGCGCCGGAAAATTATGAAATAATAAAACAGATCTTAATCGATAAATATGGCAATCCTGCTACTATCAAGAAATCATTATATAACGAATTCTACTCCATCCAACGAAACGACAAAGAATGGAAGATAAGAATCGAAGTAATGGAAAAAATCCTTCGACAATTAGAAGCATTGGGCGAGAATTTGGAACACTCCAGTATTGAAATCACAATGAAAAATTACCACCATGGATCTTGGACAAAGTATATCAAATGAAAGAAGAAAAGGAAAAGTGGACAGTAAGTAATTAATTTAAAATTCTTATTGACATTAATCCATAGAAGTGAAAAAGTAAGTAGGAACAAAAAACCTCAACAAGAACAAATCGCAAAAAGAACAATTCAATTTCAAAAGGGAAGAGGAACATCCGCCCTACTGATAACAAAACAATCAAACGAGGCAAATTTTATTAATAAGCGGTAGCCGTTAAGTTTCAGTAACTAATTCTCACTCTTCACTTTATACCCGTTTTCTTATCTGTTCTGTAAAAAAAGTCTTTACAGTGGTCATATGAATACCGTTTGCTGACTGACTTCAGAAGATATAATGTATTGTTGTCTGGGGAAGTTGAATTATTAGATGGAAAAATTCAAGCAATATTAACTTTGATAACTCAAAGTGCTATTGCTTATCATTATTGTTCCTCGACATGTTACAGTATTCCTTATCCTCGATTAGGTGTTTAGCCCAAATTTCTTGACTTAAAAATAGCATTATAATGTTTTCCAATGATTTTATATTAGTCAAACTAATACGATGAATATTTATAATTATTTATTTTTCGTTGAACGGGAAAATTTCCCGGGAATTTCTTTTTTGTCTTATTTTTAGTCATATCGAAACGGAACAAGTCACAAGCTTTTTTGTTGTTCTTAAGTGCCGAACTAACAAAAAAAAATAATTTTCGCTGAACAAAAAAACAAAAACGTACGGAATGCTAGATGTTAGTATTTCTTTTAGTCGACTGCTTACATGTTACAATTTCTTCGACGAAAAAGAAAACGGTATAATAATCTATAATTTTACTGTTACTACTATTATTATCAGCTTTTTATATAGAAAAACGATATGTATAAGATTTTAATGAGCTTCATTACATTATTGAAACATGCTTTGTTGTGCTTTCATGATGAACCGATTTTTACCGTTATTACGAATGAAACATTCAGCTGAAAGCTGATGAAGATATACTATGAGATCTCATCCCATATTGCAGTGCATTGTAGTAAATTTTTTGTATTGTTTTATATTAGACTTATACAATATAGTTGACATTAATGATTTTCCATAATTCATTTCTTAAGACAGTAATATGCAGATGGGGCAAAGTTTTGTTATTTTTAGAATTATAACACAATCAACGTTTTGAAGCCTGAGGAATCAGCTTGTAGAATGGAATGGTGTAGAATTTACAGACCGATATGCTGAATGAATAATTATTATATCAATACAGTTGTTACACAGTTATTGCATTTATTCTACTAATTCTAATTTTATGCAGATATTCCATAATTTTAATTAATCAAATGTATAAATCAATCCCTCGGTTGAAGAATTTTTGATATATCAATATTTCACTCATAAGGTGATTAAGATACTAAACTTTTTTCTTTATAAGACAAGCAATTTGCATGCATGCAAATTTGTAGTC
>CAOIUN010000680.1:0-13653 GCA_948294485.1 Mansonella sp. 'DEUX'
CCTTAGCGTGATGGCATAAAAGTAGCGTAAGTGATTTGTTTTTTTAATGTTTTCAAGTATGAATGAAGTTTTTAGCAATTTTTTTGTTGTCTTTTTTTTTGAATTATTTTTTTTATTAAAAATTATGGATTTTAGTATTACAAAGATAAGTCTTCGGAAATTTTTTTTTAGATTAGCTATTTTTTTTGTTTTCTAAATTTTTCTTGGGGATGGATTTTAGAAAATTTTTACACTATTAATATTTTTAAAAATTACTTCGGAGTTAACAGGGTTGTGGACATATAAATAGTTTTTATATTATTATGCTGCGCTACATCGATGTTGTATATTTTTTAGTGAGGGGGAGAGAATTTTTTTAGTTTGAGACTGTTCTTCTTGTATAAAAATTAAACTTGATATTAGTTTAGTTCGTCGTGAGACAGAGCGGTTTATCTTGTATATTTTTTTTTTTATTGGTGTTAGTACGAAAGGAAAGTTATGAAGGCTAATATTTATGGCTTTTGTATTTTTATGGATTTATTTCTGATTTTAAACTTTATTGTTATTTTTTTTTTTTCCTTTTTTGTTCCTTTTTTGATGTTTTTTTTTTCTTTGGTGATTTCTTATCGTGATTTTTTTGATAGGAAGTTGGATAGTTATGAGTGTGGATTTGTTGTGATTGATTCTGTGTATGGTTTTAATATTGTTTTTTTTTCTATTATTTTGATGTTTGTTGTCTTTGAGTTGGAGGTTGTTATCTTTATTATATTGGTCGGTAGGGATTTTTATAGTGTTTTTTCTTTTTTTTTGTTTTTTGTTTATATTGTTTTTAGTTTTTATTTGGAATGGTATTTTGGTAAGTTGGTGTGATTTTTTTGGAACTATAGTATTTTTTAATATTTTTGATTGCAGATCTAAAGATTTTTTGTTCTTGAGTTATTTTTTTTTAGTTTTGAAAACTGATTTTGAACGGATTGTTCTTAACTTTTGCTGAATTAGTTTAAGTTAAAAAATTGAATGTTTGGGTCGTTTAGATTAGTTTTCAGTTGAAAGATTTAGTATAATTTTTAGTATGATTCATTGTCTGTGATTAGGATTTGTCTTTTGGTCTTTTAGTTTATTTATTTTTGAATTTTTCATTTACGATGAAGAGGTTTATAGACTTTTTGTTTATTTTGTTTGGTATGTTGTTTATTTTTATTGTGTTGTTATATGTATTGTCATAGTTTTGCCTTATGGTAAATGGATTTTTAGTTGAGGTTTTAATGATTTTTTTAGTTTTGTTGTAACTATTAATTTTGAGGTTTGTTTATTTTTGTTTGTTTTATTGATGGTGTCTTTTATAGTTTTTTTGTATGGATCTTTTTATATGGTTGGTGTTTCTCGTTTGTTTTATTTTTTTTTTTTTTTATTTTTATTTGTGCTAAGTATGGGGGGTTTGATTGTTTTTAGTGGCAGGATTATTATGGTTTTGGTTTTTTGGGATTTTCTAGGTGTTAGTAGTTTTTTTTTGGTTTTGTTTTATGGTAATATGGGTTCTTTTAGAGGTTCTATAAGGACTATTTTTACTAATCGTATTGGTGATTTTTGTATTTTTTTATTTTTTAATGGTTTATTTTTTTTTTCTTGTGGTTTGTTTTCTTATCAGTTTTTTAGTTCTTTGGTTGGTATTATGTTGCTTGTATCTTCTTTTGTTAAGGGGGGTCAGTATCCTTTTGGTGGGTGGCTTCCTAAGGCTATAGCTGCTCCTACTCCTGTTAGGTGTTTGGTTCACAGGAGGACTTTGGTTACTGCTGGTGTTATATTAATAGATTGTTATGTTTTTGTTACTTTGAATGCCAATATTATGAGTCTTATTTTTTATGTTGGTTTTTTTACTATGGTTTTTTCTGGTTTTTGTTCTTTGATTGAAGGGGATGCTAAGAAGATTGTAGCTTTGAGTACTATGTCGCAAATTGGTTTTTGTTTTTTAGCTATTGGTAGAGGTTTTCATTATCTATCTTATGTACATATAATTAGGCATTCTTTTTTTAAGAGTTTGTTGTTTATGCAGGTGGGTTATTTAATTTTTATTAATTTTGGTCAACAAGATTATCGTGGTTATTCTTTGATGGGGCTTTCTGCTCCTTTGTTAGTTAAGTTTCAGATTTTTCTTTCTGTAGTTTGTTTATGTGGGTTGTTGTTTACTAGGGGTGGTTGCAGTAAGGAGTATTTTATATCTCGTTTTTATTATGGTTCTTATAGTATTTTCTTAGTTTTTTTATATTTTGTTGGTGTTTTTTTAACTTTTTGTTATTGTTATCGTTTGTTGTTTTTGTTTCGTGTTGGTAGTGGGATTTTTGATTATGTTGGTTTTTCTAGTAAGTTGTTTTATTATTCTTGTTTTTTTTTAGTTTTTTTTTCTATTGTTTTCACTTTTTGGTGGATTGTTGGTTTTTTGCATTTGCCTGTGGTGTTTAATCGTTTTGAGTATTTTGTTGGTTTTTTTTATGTTTTTTTTATTTGTTGTTTTTTGAATTATTTTTTTCGTTATTACTGTGTTGAGTTTAAAAATAAGTTTTTTATAGATTTTTATTCTAATGTTGTTTATAAGGTAATTCCTGATTTTTTTTATTTTGATAATTTGATTATTAGGTTTAATTACTTTTTTTTTGGATCTTTTCGTTTGTTTTCTTATTTTTTTTTTTCTTTGTTTCGTGGTTTTTATCACGTTGGTTTATTGATTGTATTTTTTTTTGTTTTGTTTTTCTTGATTTTCTAAGTGGTAATATTAGTATAATTATTATTATTTTTAATTTTCGATTAAAAGATTGATATTATGGATAAGTTTTTTTAGTCTTCTAAACTGATTATGAGGTTATTCTCACTTATTTTGTTGTTTTTTGTTTTTTTTTTGTTGCTTTTTTTTAGTTTTGTTAATTTTTGTGTTGTGGATTGTGTTATCTGATGGAGAGTATTTGTTATTTGTACTTTTGTTTTTATTTTTTTTGTAAAAAATGTTGATAGGTTTTGTTTAGTTAATTATTATGTGATTCAGGAGGTTAGTGGTTATTATTTTTTGTTTTTTGATAATTGAATTTTGCAGTTTGTGGTTTTGATGTTAAAGTCAGGTTCAGCTCCTTTTCATTTTTGGTTGTTTAGGGTTTTATCTGGTTTGAATAAGTGGTATCTTTTGTGGTTTTTGGTTTTACAGAAGTTACCTTATTTTTTTGTTTTAGTTAATTTTTGTGGTGACTTTTTTTTTATATTGTTGTTTATTGGTATGATTGTTTGTTACCTACAGTTTTTTTATTTTCGTAGTTTTGGTGATATGGTTGTTATTAGGTCTACTGAGTCTTTTAATTGGTTATTACTTATAAGTGTGTTTTCTCTTAATGAGGTGTTTGTTTTTTTTTTTTTTTATTATTTTACTATAATTATGGTAATTTCTTATTTGTATAGGTGGTGATTTAATTTTTTTAGTGTCGAGATGTTGATGGTTTTTTTTAATGTTCCTATAAGTATTACTTTTTTTTTGAAGATTTTTGTTTTGTTTGATGGGTCTGTTGGTTACTGTTATTATTTGTTATTGTTGTTATTGCCTTTGATGTCTATTGGTTTGGGTTATTTTTTTTTTGTGATTTGTATAGTTAGATTTAATTATGGTTTAAAATATTATGACTATTTTTTGTATTTGATTTTTTGTTTTGGTTTGTTATCAGTTTTTTGCTGTTTTAGTTTTTTTTAAAATATCTAATTTGTAATTAGGAGAGTTTTCAGTTTGTATTTAGTTTTTTTTCTTGTTTTGTTGTGTTTTCTCGATTTCTTTTTTTTTTTTTTGTTTTTTTTTATTTTTATTTTTCTTGGTGTTGTTGATTGTTCTTGATGTGGAAATTTTTATTTTTTTGATTCTTTTAATTTTGTTTTTTTGTCTTTTTTAAGAGTTTTTGTGTTAGGTTTTATTTGTTTATCAGAACTTGTGAATGGGTTAGTTTTTTTTAGTTGTTTGATTATTTTTTTTGGAGTATTTTTTTTTTATTCTGGGAGTCTTTTATTTTTTTATATGTTCTATGAGTTAACTATAATTCCTGTTTTGTTTTGTTTATTAGGTTATGGTCGTCAGGTTGAGAAGATTAGGGCTTGTTATTATCTTATTTTTTATACTTTATTTTTTGGTATGCCTTATTTATTTGTTTATAGGCGTATTTTTTGTTTTTTCAATTTTGTTTATTATGATTTTTTTGTGTCTTTTGAATTTATTTTTTTTCTTAGTATGTGTTTTCTGGTTAAGTTTCCTGTTTACTTTTTGCATGTGTGATTACCTAAGGTTCATGTAGAGGCTCCTACTAGTACTAGGATGATTTTAGCTGGCGTTATGTTAAAGTTTGGTGGTGCGGGTCTTTATCGTGTTGGTAAATCTTTAAGTTATTTTAGTTTAGAGTTATTATTTTTTTTATCTTTGATTAGAATGATTTTTTGTTCTTTTATTTGTTTGATACAAAGTGATTGTAAGTCTCTAGCTGCGTATTCTTCTATCTGTCATATGGGTTTTGTTTTGTTATCTGAGATTAGGATGTTGTATTATGGTAAGAGTATATCTTTGGTTATAATGATAGCTCATGGTTATACTTCTGTTTTGATATTTTATTTTATTGGTGAGTTTTATCATATTGCTGATAGTCGTTTAGTTTATTACTTACGTGGTTATTTTAATATTAGATTGTTGTTTAGTTTGATATTTTGCTTGACTATGGTTTCTAATTTTGGTTTTCCTGTTTGTATTTCTTTTTTTTCTGAGTATTTAATGTTGAACTGGTTTAGTTCTATTTTTTGTTGAGGTGTTTTTTTTCTGTTTTTGTATTATTTAGTTTCTTTTTATTATTCTATTTATTTTTTAGTTTGTTTTTTAGTAGGTGGTAAAATTAGTTATGTTTGTGATATGCGTGGTGTAATTTGTTTACCTATAGTTTTTATAATTTATAATTTTTTTTGGTTTGTTTTTGTTATTTAGTATGAATATTTTTTGTGGAATGACTTTTGGTAATTTTTTAGGTCAAAGGATTTATAATACTGTTAATCATAAGACTATTGGTACTTTTTATATTATCTTGGGATATTGAGCTGGTCTAGGTGGTTCTGTGTTATCTATAATTATACGTTTGGAGTTGTCTAGTCCTGGTGGATATTTATTATCTGGTAGAGGTCAGGTTTATAACTCTGTTTTGACTATGCATGGGGTTTTAATAATTTTTTTTATGGTTATACCTATTTTGATTGGTGGTTTTGGCAATTGGATACTTCCTGTAATATTGGGTGCTCCTGAGATGGCTTTTCCTCGTGTTAATGCTTTATCTTTTTGGGTTACTTTTTCTGCTTTGTTGATGGTTTATCAATCATTTTTTATTGGGAGTGGTCCTGGAAGTAGTTGAACTTTTTATCCTCCTCTTAGTACCGTTGGTCAGCCAGAGATGTCGTTAGATGTGATAATTTTAGGTCTCCATACTGTTGGTATTGGTTCTTTGTTAGGTGCTATTAATTTTATGGTCACTGTGCAGAATATACGTTCTGTTGCTGTTACTTTGGATCAGATTAGAATGTTTGTTTGAACTTCTTATTTAACTTCTTTTTTGTTAGTTTTATCTGTTCCTGTTTTAGCTGGGTCTTTATTGTTTTTGTTGATAGATCGTAATTTTAATACTTCTTTTTATGACACTAGTAAGGGGGGTAGGCCTCTTCTTTATCAGCATTTGTTTTGATTCTTTGGTCATCCTGAGGTTTATGTTATTATTTTGCCTGTTTTTGGTATTATTAGTGAGGCTGTTTTATTTTTGACTGATAAGGATCGGTTATTTGGGCAAACAAGAATAACTTTTGCTTCTATTTGAATTGCTATTCTGGGTACTTCTGTCTGAGGGCATCATATATATACGGCGGGTATAGATATTGATACACGTACTTATTTTAGTGCTGCTACTATGATTATTGCTATTCCCAGAGCTGTAAAGGTTTTTAATTGATTGGGAACTTTTTTTGGATCTAATCAGAAGTTTCAGCCTCTATGATGTTGGACTTATAGTTTTATTTTTCTTTTTACTGTTGGAGGGTTGAGAGGTATTATTTTGAGTGCCGCTAGTTTAGATGTTGTTTTACATGATACTTACTATGTAGTGGCTCACTTTCATTACACTTTGAGTCTTGGTGCTGTTTACGGAATTTTTTGTGGATTTTGTTTGTGATTGCCTTATGTTTATGGAGTGTCATTTGATAGCGGGATAATAATAGCTGTTTTTTTGTGTTTTTTTATTGGTACTAATATAACTTTTTTTCCTATACATTTTGCTGGTTTGCAGGGTATGCCTCGTAAGATTTTGGATTATCCTGATTGTTATTCTATGTTTCAGATTGTTTCTTCTTTGGGTTCGATAGTAACTTTTATTGGTTTTATATTATTTAATTATCTGTTGATTGATTCTATTTTTGCTTCTCGGTTTTTGGGTATTTCTTTTTATAATGGCCATAGTCCTGCTTATGTTTTAAATGTTCCTCCAATGCCAGATTCTTTTATTGAGGATTTTTTAGGTGTTGGATTGTATTGAAAGTCGTTAAGGAAGAATATTCCTTTGTATGGCTATCGTGTTGTTGGATATGGTTACTTTAGAAAGTAATTGTAGAATTAGGTTAAATTTAAACTTTTAGTTTTCAAAACTAAGAATTATTTTCTATTAAATTAATTAAATTTTGAGTTGTTTTGGTTTAATTTTTTTTATTATCTTTTATATTGTAGTTTTTTTGTCTCTGTGTTGATATTTTGTTTTAGTTTTCTTGAGTGGGATCCTTTGAAAAGTAGTGTGTTGATGTGTCTAGGTATTTTGTTTATGAGTTGTTATATTTCTTTAGGTTTACATGTTTGGTATTCTTACTTTGTTATTTTGATTTTTTTGAGTGGTGTTTTTTCCTTGTTGACTTATTTCTGTAGTTTATCAAATTTTAGTGATTATAATAATTATTTCTACTTGTTTGTTGTTCTTATTTTTTCATTATTTATTCTTGTATTTTTTTTTGATTATGATTTTTTTTTTTTTTGTCATTTAGATTTAAATTTTTTATATATTTACTATGATTTTAATTATTATTATATTTTTTGGATTGTTTTTGTCTTGTTGTTATTTTTAAGTTTAATTAGTTTTAGTTTGAGTAGTGGTTTAGTTTTTATACGGGGGCTTTAGATATTAAAATAGATTGTCTATATCTGATTACGGCTCAGCTAGGATTAATATTTATTGTTTGGATTTAGTTTAATTAAAATTTCTTTTTTTGGGTTAGAAGATTTTTCCAAAATGTTATATGTTTTTTTGAATTCTTTGTTTTTTCTGCCTGCTAGTTTTACTTTAACTTATATATGGAATTATGGTAGCATATTGGGTATTATGTTGATATCGCAAATTGTTACTGGTTTTTTTTTAACTTTTTATTATACTTCTGGTGATGCTTTTAGTTCTGTTCAGTATGTTATGTTTGAAGTTAATTTTGGTTGGCTTGTTCGTGTTATACATTCTAATGGTGCCTCTATGTTTTTTTTGTTTATTTATTTACATATTTTTAAGGGATTAATTTATGGTAGTTATCGTCTTACTAAGGTTTGGTTGAGTGGCATTGTTATGTATTTTTTACTTATGGGTATTGCTTTTACTGGTTATGTGTTGATTTGAGGACAAATAAGGTATTGAGCCGCTGTAGTTATTACTAGACTTATAACTTCTATTCCGTATTTGGGTAAATATTTAGTTTGATGAATTTGAGGTAGCTTTAGTGTTTGTAGTAATACTCTGAAGTTTTTTTATTCTATCCATTTTATTTTACCGTGATTATTGATGGTTTTGGTTATTTTTCATTTGTTTTTTTTACATTTTACTGGTTCAAGATCTGCTCTTTATTGTCATGGGGATTATGATAAAATTCATTTTTTCCCAGGGTTTTGGACTAAGGATAGTTTTGATTTTTTTTTTTATTATTTGTTGATTTTATTTAGTTTGTTTTTTTCTTTCAGTTTAATTGATCCAATGATTTTTGTAGAATCGGATACTATAGCTAGGCCGGCTCATGTGGTGCCTGAGTGGTATTTCTTGTTTGCTTTTACTATTTTACGTTCTGTTCCTAGAAAGTTATTTGGGGTTATTTTAATATTGAGTTCTGTTTTTGTTTTGTTAATGGTTGCTTTTTCTGTTAGTTATCGTTCAATTTTGGATAATGTTTTATATTTTGTTATTATAATTTTTGTTATATCTTTTTTTTGGTTAACTTGGGCTGGTCATTATCCTACGGATTATCCTTTTGATTTGTTTAATATTGTTTTTACTTTGTTATATTTTGTTTGTATTTTTTTTATTTGTTTATTAAATTTTTTTAGAAATTTATTGTTTAAGTTTATTTTTAGTATAATAAGTATAGTAAATTTAGGTTTTACTGGTGTAAAAATAAAATTTTTTTAAAGTTTCGTAAGTTTCATAAGTTAGAATATAGGTATTATCCTGCCATAGTAGGTATTGGTATTTTAGGTTTTGATATTAGTTTATCTTTGTTTATGAATTTTGGTATATTTTTTTCTTTTTTTGTTTGTTTGCTTTACTTGTTTTATATTTTCTTGTTGTGAGTTAAGGACGTTATTATGGAAGATATTAGAGGTGAATATTCTCTTTATGATTATCGTATGTTTACTCAAGGTTTTCGTTTGTTTCTTTTTAGAGAGTTATCTTTATTTTTTTCTGTTTTTTGGTCTTTTTTTGATTATTCTCTTTGTCCCTTAACTTGATTTGGCGGGGAATGGTGTCCTATTGGTATTTTGTCTCCTGATTATTTGGGGATTAATGGTGCAGCTAGAATTTTTTTGATGATGAATAGTCAAATTCTTAAGTATTCTCGTCGATTTTTATGTCTTAATATATTAAATTGTGAATATTTTTTATTGATTTGTATTTTTATTGGTTCTTTTTTTTTATGTTTTCAATATTATGAGTATACTAATAATTGTTTTGTTATAAGTGATAGTGTGTATGGTAATGTTTTTTATATTGGAACTGGTCTTCATGGAATACATGTTTTTATTGGTGTTCTTTTTCTTATTTTTAATTATTTTCGTATTAAGGTATTTAATTTTAATTGGTATCATACTCAGTCTTATGATATGTCAATTGATTATTGACGATTTCTAGAGTGAATATGGGGATTAATATTTAGCTTATTATATGTATGAGGTTCTTAATATTAATTTGCAAGGGGAATGTTTTTGATGTTTTTTGTTTTATTCTTTTTTTGTATATATTTATGTGTTATTTTTTCTTGGTTTTAAAGAATTTTATTTTTAAGGTTAAAAAGTCTGATTATTGAAAATATACAATATGTGTATGTACATTAAGTTAAAGCTTATGTACATACACATACATATATGTACTCTTGTTAATCGTACATATATGTTAACATATACATAAAATGTTAGTAATTATAATAAATATAATTACTATAATAATTCAACATAGCGGTTGAATTACACTAGTCTTCTAAAGTATACATATTATAAATTTTAATATACTTGATTTGCATTCATGAGATACTTGTATACTAAGGCTTTTTAGTATAAGAAGTATAACTATTTTAAGCGTAGTTGGTTTTAAGCTAGAATTTTTAGTATACTTTTGGTATTACTAACTGTTGATTAGTAGGTTTTGGAATTCTTAATACGGTAGGATAAAGAAGTCTATAAGATTCATATTCTTAGGGTTAACTGTATTTGAAAGGATTATTTTAAAGTTAGAATTTTTGATTCTTAATCAAAAGGTTTATTCTTTGGCTATTTTTGTTCTTTTTGGCTTTTTTATTTTTTGTTTTTAAATATGATCGTCTGATTTTTGTGATTTTAGGTATTGAGTTTTTTTTTTTTTCTTTGATTGTTTATTATGTTTTTTATTTCGAGTCTATGATGTTTTTTTATTTTATTTGTCTTGGTGTTGTCTCTGGTGTTGTTGGATTAGTGGTTTTTTTTTTTAGGATTAAGGGGTATGGTTTTGATAAGGTTTTGTTTTATTTTTAGAATTTTAAGTTTGATTTTGGTTTTGGTTGTATTAAGATAGTATTACTTATTTTTAGTTTATTTAATGTGAAATTTTTTATCTACTGGTAGTTTTTTGATTGTTTTACTAGTGTTCCAGAATAATCGGCTATACATTTTAATTTTTAACTCTAATTGTTGTAATGTTTTCTTGTTTTTTGAGTTTTTATTTTGATTTTTTGTAAAATATTTCAATTTTTTTTTTTTTAAGAAAATTTTTAAAATTTGGTTTAGTTGAACTGGATTAGTACCCAGGTAATCAAAATTAATTAATTCGGGAGTAAAGTTTTGTTTAAACCGAAAAAATATTGACTGACTCTGGATTTCTTTTTGGAATATGTGTATGGAGAGCCCTCTTTTATAGTAAATCTTTTTTTGCACATGTATGATTGTTTAGTTTTTATTTTATTTTGTAATGCTTTATTTTTAGATTAAAAACAGATATATATTTGGCTTATGGGTTTATTAATCATGTATTACTATTATAAATTTTTTTTGGATGGTATTCTATTTTTTATCTGAAATTGGAAAAAAAAGTAATTATTTTTTTATGTGTTAGTGAATTTAATAAATAGAGTGGTACAAACCATCCGTCAATGGCCTAAAGGGGCGTAAGTTGTAGTATGGTAGAGGTAAGGAAACTTGTTTCTATGTTTTAAGGTTTTAGTTTATTATTTAGAACAAAGAATTGTAAATTCTTAGGATTTTATCTTGTTTGTTTTTTATTATCTTGGTGTTGTTGTTATAATTGTTTTTATTTTGCAAGGTGTTGCTTTCTTAGTTTTATTGGAGCGGCATTATTTAGGAGGCTCTCAATGTCGTGTTGGTCCTAATAAAGTAGGTTATTCTGGGGTTCTTCAATGTTTGTTTGATGGTTTTAAGTTAATAAAGAAGGAGCATGTTTTTTTGTTTAGTTCTTCTCATTTTTCTTTTTTGTTTATGCCTGTTAGTAGTTTTATATTGATGGTTTTTTTTTGGTTTACTTTACCTTATTTTTACGTTTTTTTATCTTTTGAATTTTCTGGTGTGTTTTTGTTTTGTTTAATGGGTGTTTCTGTTTATTTTATTATATTATCTGGTATTTTTAGTGGTAGAAAGTATTCTTTTGTTGGCGGTTTACGTTCTAGGGCTCAGAGATATTCTTATGAAATTGCTTTTTCTGTTTATTTATTGATTTTTCTTTTTTTTAATAAGAGAATTAGTTTATGTTCTAGTTTTTGTTTGTTTTTTTTTTTGTTTTTTTTGCCTTTTTTTTGTTTAGTTTTAATCGATTTACATCGTGCTCCTTTTGATTTTTCTGAGTGTGAAAGAGAATTGGTTAGTGGTTTTAATGTGGATTATTCTAGGACTGGTTTTGCTTTTTTATTTTTGGGAGAGTATGGTAATTTGTTGTATTTTAGTTTTTTATCTTCTAGTTTGTTTTTTGATAGTAGATTTTTGCTTTTTTATTTTATGGTTTGTTTTATTGTTTTTTCTCGTAGCGCTTATCCTCGTTTTCGTTTTGATATGTTAATGATGATGTGTTGGTTAATTTTTTTACCTATTGGTTTTTATTTTTTTGGGTTTTTATATGTTGTTTTTATAATGTGCTTTTTTAGTTTAATTGTTGAATAATATTTTGAAAAGATATAGGTTTTGTTTAAGCGATTTTTATTATATATGTTTTGTGGTTTTGGATGTTTTTATATTTACTGTATATAGAATTGTGTAAGTTTTTTGAGATGGAAATTTTATTTACTTTTGTTAAGTTTTTAGTATTGAATTTTGATCATCGTGGTTTACAGTCTTGTTTGTTTTTTAAGTTTGTTGTTTTTTTGTTGGGTATTTTTTGAGGTTGTGGTTTGCTATTTCCATTGTTTAGTCCTTGGGCTTGTATTGGTTATTTGTTTTTACTTACAAATTTATCTTGGTTGGGGGTTCGTACTTTTTCTTTGGCTGTTGAGGGTTTTATGGTTTTTTTTGAAGGTGATCATTCTTGGAATTGGTTTTCTAGACTTGTGATATTTTTTTCTCATTGATTAAGTTTTTTAATAAGTAGAGTAGCTTTAACGTTACGAATTAGAATTATTTT
Organism: Mansonella sp. 'DEUX'; assembly: GCA_948294485.1. Taxonomy (NCBI): domain Eukaryota; kingdom Metazoa; phylum Nematoda; class Chromadorea; order Rhabditida; family Onchocercidae; genus Mansonella; species Mansonella sp. 'DEUX'. The sequence continues at coordinate 12,132 of CAOIUN010000680.1, forward strand.
TTTGATTGGTCATTTTTTGATGTTTAGTATTATTGGTTTAAGGGTTTTTGGTTCTTTTTTTGTTTTATTGGTTGTTATTCCTATTGAGTTGTTTTTTGCTTTTTTGCAGAGATATATTTTTTTGACTTTGGTGTGTATGTTTTTGTTGAATATAGTTTAAGTACTATTTTACTATTATAATAGTTTAAGTTTAGAATTTTGTTTTGATGGGACATTGGTTTGTTATAATTTGGCTTTTTAGTATAAGTTGTTATTTTTGTTTTCCAAACAGAAGGTTTAGTAAGCTAATTATTTATTTACAGAATTATGTGTTTCCTTTGCCTAGGAATATTTATGTTTTTTGTTGTTATTATGTACATAATTATTATTCTCATGTGATTTTTTTTGGTTTTTTTGTGATAGTCATGATAGTTGTTGCTTGGTATTGCTATGGGAATTCTTTTAAGTTTGATGTAAAGCGTAGTGACAGACGTATGGTTGAATTGTTTTTACAGATTATGGTTATTAATTTTTTAGTTTTGATAGCTGGACCTGGTTTTTGATTAATTCAGTATCAGGGTCGGATATTTCGGGATTCTGAATTGACATTGAAGGCTATTGGCCATCAGTGGTATTGGAGGTATGAGTATGGTGATAGAGGAAAGTTGTGTTTTGATTCTTTTATGAAGCCTTTGGATGAGTTAAATTTTGGTGAGTTTCGGTTATTTGATGTAGATAATCGTTGTGTATTACCAATGATAACTAATATTGGACTTTATTGTACTTCGAGTGATGTTATTCATTCTTTTGCTATTCCTAGATGTTTTGTTAAGATTGATGCTCTTAATGGGTTGTTAACTAAGGTTTCTTTGAGTTTTTCTTGTTTGGGATTGTTTTATGGTCAATGTTCAGAGATTTGTGGCTCTGGACATAGTTTTATGCCTATTGTTTTAGAGGTGACTTCTATAGAATGTTGAAAGGGATGATCTTTAGGTTTTTTATTGGAGTAGTTATAATTTTTTAGTTTATTTAAAATATTTAGTTGTGGTCTAAAAGATTTTGAAAATTTTAATTTTTTTTTTTTTATTTTTTAGTATTGCATACTGGTAGAATAATATGTCATTTTTATGAATTATAGAAATAAATTGTTTAAAATTGGATTTTTTTTGTTTTTACGAAATTAGGTATATCCAGTTTGGTTATTGATAAGACGTATTTTTATTTCTGTTTTTTATTTTTTATTGTTTAAGTTATATCTCTATTAGGTTTGGTTTTAATTTTTTTATTTTATTAATGTTTTTTTGTTTTTTATATTTTTTGTTGTTTTTTTTTTTTGTTATGGTTAATTTTGTAATCATTTTATAATTTTTACTTTAGTAAAATTTGTTTCTGTGGATGTTTTTGGTTTTGAATTTTGTTTTTGAACTAAATTTGTTGTTAAATGTTTATTAAAAACTTAGGTTTTTTTTTAAAGTTGTCTTCTGCTCAATGAGTATTTAAATGGCAGCCTTAGCGTGATGGCATAAAAGTAGCGTAAGTGATT
>CAOIUN010000681.1:0-13649 GCA_948294485.1 Mansonella sp. 'DEUX'
TTTAAACATAAGTTTTCATTAACTTCATTTTTGCTGGAAACGAAACAACATGAAAAAATAGTCTTTAATCTATTCAAAAGCTCTAAAATTAATTTTTTGGTGATCAATTCTAGTATAATTGCAGGAATGGTCAGATTACATTGTACTTCGAATAGAAAATCGAAATTCCTGAAACTTTATTTAAACTCATTGATAAGCGTTTAACAACTGTCATGCTCTCCAAAGAAGACCATAAGATACAAATAAGATACAAATTGTCATTTTTAGGTAAATTAATCCATGATTCCTCCAGTATCTTTACTAATTTCCGTATAATAAATCTGAGTTTAGGATGTTATATCATCAACTTCCCCTGCGTTCTGTTCCGTCTACTCTCCTTCTAATTAACATTATTGTGGATACAAACAGATAGTTTTTGGCGAGGATCGAAAACAATAATGTTTCAAGATGTTTATTTAAATTGTAATATTTTGAAGAAATTGATTCTTTCCTTCAACTTGCTGCTGCTTCGCATATCCAGACCAAGAAAGCTTTATTTTATAAATGTAGCGAAAGAAGGAATTGACAAGCTTGGATAATATTAATATTGTTGTATTGATAAAATCATGTCAGCAGTGAGTGAATTTAAATATCACAGTTGATAAACTTATCTCATACAGTATTGATAAATTTTGTTATTGGTAAACTATTGGTAAATTGATAAACATATGAATCTAAATATCACAGTTCTCAAACTTCATCGTTGAACAGTTTAAACTGGCAGTGTAAAATGAATAAGTGCTATAATAAATATGACATGAAGAATTTAAGAATGAAATTAAATGATGCCTATGAATCCAGACAGATCTAGACAGAATCCAGCAGAGAAATCCAGAAAAGGTTATAAATACGCTTTCCACGATACGAAGATAATCATGTCAATCATGTTTATCAAGTCCGGTGCAATATAATAAGTTTTCTGTATTTTTTGTCATGCATTGAAAAATACATGCAGTCTGATTATTTTGTTAAATAAGTTCATGAAGTTGATATTTGAAAGACTTGAAAGATGCATTGATTCATCAATTTTCTTGAAATTGCAAAATGAAATTCTTTTTAATTCCATTAATTTTCCTCAGACTTTAGGATGTTCAGTTCACTCCCACAAAAGATAGATGATATTCCATATTTTACAACTTTGTGGTTTACATTTCGCAGTTCATCAAATTCTGTACACGAAAGAGCTACCATAATTAAAAGATAGAATTTGTGTAAATCATCTTGTTTAAGATATTTTGCATAAATTTCTTCTAAATTTTAAAAGAATAAGCAGCAGTATTTTTAGACATATATTCGACATTCAAATCAACAATTTATTTGCACATTTTATCAAAGTTTATCGCACTTCGCAACAATGTTTTTGTGGTATAAACTGCTGAGAATTTTTCGTTATTGGATTTCATCAGCTGTATTTTGCAACTCCAATGATTACATAAACGGGACCCTCATCGAAACCAGTTCCAACTTCACAGTTTACTGCAGTCATCGATGTTTCATCAAGTAAACATAACGTGCTTAGAGGAATGTCTGAGAATACATTACTGCAAAAAAAAATGGATGACTACACTTTCTGCAAACTGTCACAAACATCTCGTCAAAAATTCTAAGTATCCAACCTGAATATCTCTTCACTATCTTCGGGCTCAGTCCCATTGATCACTGTAAAATGAAACGCTATTGTATGATGACTCCCAAGAAAGAACAATTTCTTCTGCAGAACAGATAATTTCACGAAGTTAGCATACGAAAAGAGCATATTTTGGAAAATATCGACAGCACGTGAAATCACGTAAAATTAAGTCAACAGAAACATCAAACCTTCCAGTCCTCAAACTTTATTTTCAACGTTTTGTTGGTCTCCGTTTTATTCACAACAAGAGTACATGCTTGTACGTCAGCTCCGTAAAACGTTAGCATCTGATGCTCGTTAAAATAACTTTTACTAAAATATTTCTTGAATCAACGATAAAAGTAGTCATTGTCTGTTATAGCTGATATAATGTTGGTTTTATTACTTTGTCCAACACCGCAAATATCAAGTTAATGCTTGGGACTATATCAAAAATTCCGTGAATATTGGCGCAATCATAGTTTTTCTGCTTCAGGTTCACCTCGTAACCAAGAAATTATCAAATCTGACTTACATTTTTCGAGTATCCGGTTGAGCAACAATGCAAATCGGCTTGTTACCAAAATAATTCCTAATTTTTTTGGCTGCTCCTAATGCTTTGTTTTTAACATCTTTATGATGTTTGCCATTCTTACTAATCACGACGGCTAACTTTAGTTGTGCCTGAAATTCATTGTTATTTATTCAAGGGTCACATTTTCACTTGTGCATCACATGTTCATTAATTTCTAATAAACCTACTTCATTCCTTCTTCGTACCCATGACTGATCAACTGATAATTTGTCACTGAAAAATTATATTATATATCAAAACCAAATACGACAAAAACCAATTAATATTCGACAAAGTTATCTGTCGGTTTTTAGAGAAAAATGAATTAATTTTAAACGCTTGTTTTTCCTCTACTGTTCCTTATATTCTTAATGGATTTTTCTGTAAACATAAGAAGTAACCAACAGATAGCCTTCCACTGATGATATGATATTGACGGCAATGTATGAATTCCACGGAATAATCACTCCATTCATTGGACTACCTTTTTCCTTCCATTCATCCGGAATAGATATGACATGCGTACCTGAAATTGTGTAATCCGAAATGTTTTGTTTACTACGGGCTGATTTCACGTCATTTTTTGATTAATTACGGTTAGTCCAAAAATTCATTGCAATTTCCTTACCATATGCTGTATCTTTAAGTACCGTTAGATGATCTTCGTGCGACGTCAACATCACTACCATGCAATCCATCGGCCCGCCAATTATATTCAGCGGTTTTTGGCTACCAAACAAAATGGCTTGATCCGGCGACCAGTGATAATCCGCAAATCTCCTTTCGTGCTGTAGTTCGAATTTATAATATAACAATATAGAAGAGAAATTTGCATTGTTTAGAAAACTAAAATTCCTTAAGATCTCGACAACGAGACGGGAAAAAATCTCTGAAAATATGAAGTTGCGCTCCTAATCGACAATATATTCAAACTTAAAGTAACAAAAAGAGGACATACTTCCCGATTAGTAAAATTCGTTCGAGATACGAGTTTATATGCCTTCGCTAGATATGGTGGAGTTATTTTGCCATCCCGATAATGCAGTATTCTGGATCGACCATTTAACACGAATTTTGCAGATTCAGACATGAGAGGAATTTTGCTGTTCAATAATATTAAAAAATTGTTCATTGTAATTATTATCAGTCAATTAATTGCAAGTTATTATTTCCTTGCAATTTGCCTTATCATTTGCAATGACCAATATTTGAAATAGCGGAATTCGGTAGACATGATTTAATTTCAGGAAACATTTGCAACATAATTATAAATAATTATTAGAATATTACTAACGCCGTATTTTGTAAATCATTGTTGGACAAATATGCAGCAATAATATTTCCTGCTGCGTTAGGAACAAACACTTTCTCTAACAGAAGTTCGTCATTTGTTTGTTCACCTGTTCTTCCTGAAATTTCAAGAAATTTGCATCATTCTTATTGTTCTTCAGTTATTCAAATAGCGAACGCATAGCTCAGTTTTCTAAGCATATACAGTGGACATCGATTCGATTCAAAGTCCACACTGTTTACCTGCTGAAGTGATATTGATTGCATTTGCATGGGCCACAAAGAATGTAAGGATAGCAAGAAATTCAAAATTCATTGTTACCTGTAAATTAAAAATATATTCAGTAAATTCAATCGAACTAATTTTTATCACAAATAGATTTCAAATTCTTGGTCATTTCAATGAATGGATCCAATTACTATGCAAGTTTAATAAATCTGCTAAAGCATTCATTTTTTTTCGAGTAATTCATTAGTGCTATTGTTTAAATACTTTTTTTTTTTTTTTTTTCAAAAAATTAGTTTACGGCATGCTTTTTCAGTGAGTAACGGTGATTTCTATGTATGGAACACTTTAAGTAAAAGTAAAAGGTTAAAATAAATTAAATGATTCCTTTTAGTAAAAGTTCCGATGACAAGTCGAAAATGTAAAACGATAGAATTGAGGGAAAACTGTTTGTGGCAACAGAAAGATTAGTTTTGAGACCTAAACGAAAAGGTTAAGTCTTTTATGCTGAAATATTTTTAATTCAATTTCAGTCAAAGATCAAAGACAGGAATATTTCGGAATCCTTTAATTTGCATTTCATTCAGAAAAATGAAAAGTTCTTACTCTGCTGAATATTTATTGTACAAAAATTGTCTGATTTCACAATCAGCTTTTGCGTAAAAGCATATTAACGGAATAATTTTTTTCACCTGAAAACTTCCATTGAATTATTTTAATTTGCATTTTTTGCAGAAACAGAAAGAGCCAAAAATCAACATTGTCATCAACTGCGGGACGCAAAAAAATATTTTATCTTTGGTTAGGAGAAGTTAATGATGAAGTTTGTTGTGTTGCCTGACACGGACGCAAGATATATGATAAGGTTTCTTGATGGTAGTAATAGATTTCTTGGCGAATACAGAGAACACAGATACAGTTATAGGTGGGTTTCTTATTGGTAAAAAAAATGGAGAATTTCATGTCCCAGTAGGAGGTGAACTGAAGATGAAATTGGAGCTGAAAATGGCGAAACTGTCGATCGCCGAGGCTATAAAAGGCTGAAGCGTTACAGGAACGGAAAATTATACAAAACAGTGGTGTGATTCATAACAGAAGATTGGAAGCATGGTCGCACAATTGAAGGATGGATAAACGACTCATCATTATAGGCATAAAGAAACATCCCTCATGTGATGAACTTTTTATCTGTCTGGGAATCTTAACAAGATTTGTATATAATTAGGTTTTTTGTATTGTGATATATTGAAAGATATTTGTAGTTTGATTACTTTACTAATGAAGTTCATAATTTTGCGAATTAAATATAGTCAATATTTGAAATACTTGAAAATACACTGATTCATCAGTTTTCTTGAAATTACAAAATGAATTATTTTTAATTCCATTAATTTTCCTTAGATTTTAGGCCTCTCAGTTCAATTCCACAAAAGCTAAGTGAAATTTCATATTTTACAACTCTGTGGTTTACATTTCGCAATTCATAAATTCTGTACATTAAAGAGCTACCATAATTAAAAGATAGACTTTGTAAATCATCTTGTTTAAGATATTTTGCATAAATTTCTTTAAAATTTTCAAAAAATAAGCAGCAGTATTTTCAGATGTATATTCGATACTTCAAATCAACCATTTATTTGCATATTTTATCGAATGTTTATCGTACTTCATAATAATGTTTTTCAGGAAAAGTATCTATATTTGTATTGCTGGATTCGGAGAAAATTATTCATTCAGTATGAGTGAATGAATCGGCAAAAAAAGGTCAATAGATTACAAATTCAAAAAGTACTGTGGTTGAATTTCTTAAATTTTATTCCAAGTTTTATTACGAATTTTTTCAAATTCTGCTGATCTGTCCATTTCAACCTCAATGCAAAAAGAAAAAATAGAATTATTTCAGTTTCTGAAATGACACTGAAAGATTGACTGCTTTCAAAACTTATTGATTTAAAAATGTTTGACATCTAAATAGAAAATTACGAAAATTTGCCTATAAGTGCATTATATTTCAATATAAAAGACTGGAAACATCTTTAGAATGTTTAGATGCAAAAATTATCAGTAGTTATAATAAGTTTGGTTTCAATTATTAACTTTCAATAGCGAAATATTATCATCATCATTTTAATCCGCAACAATTTTAATTGAATGATTTAAGCACAAATATTACAGACAGATTTTTCAATATCGTTAGGACTAGTTCACCATCACATGACGTACGCTTTTTTCTCAAATTTTTATTTCATGCTTTACAAAATGTTTGATTAATCTATGAATCAATTAATTATTATGCTTGTTCTATCACATCATCATGTGATTGAAATAAAATTTTAAAAAAAATAAAATAAATGATTGCAGCTTAAACAGATGAATTTAGACTTTTATAAATATTACTTAAAATATATTTGTTTTTTTGAATTACAAATACAGCAATGAATTTCAAAATATATACTACCAATCATTGGACCTTTTTATAGATATAGTACTACTTGTGTGTGTATGCCATTATGTGCACTGTGTGTGTACTTGTATTTGTACCCATACACATATACCCGTCTTATATATTTGATATATATCATTATCATTAGCAACAAATCCATTGAATCTTAAACATCGGCAGCATTTTCATTTGTTCTATGGCATTCCTCATTCTAAGAAAAAAATTTCAAAAAAGGAAAAAGTAATGAAAAATAAAACGAAACTTCATATATGTTTCATCAACTTTATTTGTTTGAAATAAATTATTGCAAATTAATTCACAACGAATTTGCTATGAAAGTATCTTTCATATGAAAGCAGGCTAAATTAATCAGATATGCTCGATTGTCGCTCAGCTTTGAACTATTTGATTTCATTAAAATTTATTTTCATCATATACTTTAGTTATAATGTTCGTGATTTTAGAATTTGTTTTGAATTTTTTGATTCAATTTCGTGCAAAAAAAGTCAATATTTATTGCCACATTATTAGTAATCCTTGAAGTTAACAAATCGTTGCAATTTAGAATCAGTAGCAGTTGAGAAATGTAAAAACATTAGATATAGCTGCTGAATATTTATTTTGGAAGCCAAGTCTTAAATAAATGAAGGAAAAAGATGCTATTGCTGTTCACTAAAGCAATGTAAGCCGAATAATTCTAAGAGTGAAATTGTTGAAGTAATCAGCTTTGCTGGAATCACTTGAGTGTCACGCCAAAAATCACTGGCCTCAATCATATGAATGTGAAATATGAATGTGAAAGAACTTCTATTGCGATGCATTTTCTACATTCTGCACTTATACATTAGAGCTTCAGAGTATGAATTTTTTATAATGATGCAACATTTGAGCGAGAATTTCAAAAAGCTTTACGAACAATTACCATGACTGAGTAGATTTCATATTCTATCATTGCTATCTATGAATTTTTTTCAAAAAATATCAAATTGTCAACAGATTGACAACAAAGTCGATTAACAGCTTAGAGCAATCGAGACCGATGCTATCAATACTGAATTGTCAACTTTTATGTACATGCAATATTTGTTAGCTTTATGGGGTAAGCCTTCCAAAAATCTTATTCTGTTTTATTTTTATTCTATGTCATTTACCTTATTCTACTTTTTCTCATACACCATGTGTACAAACTATAGACTGAAACATCATGGCTGATCTGTGACATAATAAATATGCATTAAAAAGTGATAAGGAAAGAGTAAGAGGAAAAATGCTATCGTACATATTTGTGACACTGAACAAATTCATCACAAAAATGACACTGGACAAGTCCACCACAAAAACTCAAGTTGAATGAGCCCTTGCATTTTCCATATAGATTTGATACGTTCAAAACAATTACAATGTTTCGATCAAAACTCGAAAATCATTTTCATTGGAAATTTTCTATGAGACAACGAACTTTGCAGTCAGTTATTTCAAAAATCTCAGCAAATTCCTCCTATTCCTCTGAAATTTAAAGCAACAAAAATTTTCTGTTTGATTATATCCTAAATTTTTGCTGAATTGTTACTTTAAAAGCTTTATGCGATTTATTTCTTAATTATTCGAAATCACTCGTCCATTCTCGTCTTTGGTAGATTACTGTATCAGCTTCTTTTTCGGAGTATTATACTAACATCCAAAAGTATCGTATCACCTCTTCGGTACTTTAACACTAGTAGATTTCTTCACATAAAATAAAATGATTCATTGAAGAGCAAAATAATTTAAAAACCCTCTAATCTTGTTATTTATTTCTGATGGTAAAAAAATTAACAAATGTTGTAATTTAAACATTACTGCCTGCATAAATAACTGATACTACCGTCTCATCATTCATCTTTTAAAATTATCACCGGTAAAACTTCTACGACACTGCTGTTGTTGAAAATTGATACAGATGAAAAGTAAACAACAACTAAAACAGGCATGCCAGATAAATTTGGCTTTACGTATATGACAAAAGCCACTTCAAACAACATTTCAATTTAATGTAAGTTACAAAACATCTTTCAACTATTCGACTTCATTCCTCTTTATGAAATGTATCGCAAAAAATCATAAAATACGAACAATGAGAAAATGAGAAAATGACATTTAGATAAATGCTGTGCTTTCAAAAGTTGCAAAATATATTTGTGTGTATATGAAGAACTACTTCTGCTTCCAACAATACAGGTAAACTTATTATAAAAAGTACATCGAAACAATCAATTGAACTTTCATCGGCGACGACTTCTTATTTTATCATACACTTTAGAGGACAGCTTAAAAAGTCACAGAAACTAAACAAAAAAGTGCTAGATTGTAAAGATAATGGCATAATGCGGGATTGAAGAATGGATTACACTCACGAGAGTTGTTTTGTTTCCAGGATAGTGACCTGCAAGAAATCCTCCCACGGTTTTTCCCATACTTCCAATTTCATGATCTAAAAAAAGATACAAAATTAAAAATAAGTAATATATATGCTGTAACAGATGACTGATTAGAAAATCTAGTCTAACTAATTAACCACTATCATTGCAAGCCATTCCTTCAAGAACAACTAACTAGTTCCAATGAAAAACCGATAACAGTCTATCTATCTAGTGCAAATTTATAAAATATTATTAACCTAAAAAAAGTAAGACTTTGTATTATTTACCTGAAATCAGATCTAAATTCGATAAATAAATGCAGCTACATTTTTAATCAAAGTTAAACCTTCACATCCAGTAATTAAAATTGGTTAAAAAAAAAAACAGTTCTTCCAATTTTCTGAATATTTACCACAGCCGTACTCAAAATATAACGCCAAAAAATGCATTCAAATGCAACGAAACTAAATATGACTCACACTGAAGTATAGTTCTGAGCGAAGTCACTGATTTCTAAATTTTATTCCCAAATGTTTCTGCATTATTTCAAATTGGTATTTCAAAACATTGTCGTCACATTCTCTAGCAATAATTTTAAGAATGTTCAATAGCCGTTGTGCTATTATGCTTAATTTTAATAGTACCGAAACAAATTTCTTTGTATCCAAATGACAGCACAAAGCGTTATAGAGCATAAATCATCATTAAGATTAGACTTATCTAACTCAGATTTATTTCCGATCCGATCACTGCTTGACAATGGGTCACCGCAATGTCAACATTTCACCCGCATTATCTTCGCCTCATATTTTCAGATACGGTAAATGGACGATCTTAAATTATATGCAACAAACCTGATCCGGATGTCCTTCCAATCTTTTACACATTTCCAAGTTAACCTGCTCATTTGAATTCTGAAAATTCAACAGTTAAGGTAACACACACATAGAGTCTCAGTCAAGTTCCGTCATTTTGCATTTAAAGCAATTGTTCTTTTCACCTTACCTCCCTACTTCCATTCCGCTCCTTCCCATTTCCGTCACTTCCTCATGGTTAAATGTCACTTTCGACTATTTCTTATTAGAGCTCCGTAATTTTGATTAGATAATTAAAATTCCAGAAATAAGCTCAGGAAACATACAATTACAACAGAGAAAATAAGCTCGAGGAAGATACTTTTTTACATCCCGATCGAGCAACCTGGATATCCATCTTGTATTTCATGCCGGCGACAACTTGAGATGACACATTGAGTACTTTGATTGGCATTAGATGATAAAGATCGTTTGACTGTTCATTTACCTTGCTGAAGACACTTGGCAACAATTGCTGCAAATAAATTAGCATAAAGAGAAAATTACATGAAGCGACAAACTGATTGGAAAGTTTCCTTTCTCCGAGTTATTCTTCGGTGTTTTGAAATTCAAACTTCTCAGTAGATGGAATATTATTGAAATAACTCAACTTTTCGATTCAAATATTTCTTTCTATTTCATTTGTTAAGGTTCATTAGTAACAAAGTAATCTATATTTTTTTATATGCGCAACATTATACATTTGTTTTACACGCATAATTTTATGTCATACACAATGAACGTGATTTATACGTAATCCATATAATGTATTCAACAGAATGTTTTTAATGACACTTCAAAATGAAATGAAATGATGATAGGAAAATACAAAAAACTTAGACGTAGAAACGTGAAGCAAAAGTTACATTTGATTTATGGTATCTACGTGTCGTACGAGTAAAACTGACAAACTATCTGTATATGGACGGCATAAATTACTTATTTGCAATATATACTAGTATGAAGCGGAAAAATAATGGCGGAATATAACCTTTATATCATCTTCATCCGGACTACGTACTTCCCATCCTCCCACTATAAATTGCTTGGGTTGATCTGCTATAACAATGCGTTTTCCCGCCATATCAATGCGTTTTTCCGCAAAAGCTAACACTGTCACACCAAAGGATAACAAGACTATCGGCAACAGTGCCCCTTTTATAGACAGCATCGTATCGATCCGATCGTTGCTTGCTGAAAGAAGGGAAAAGAGTAACAGACAAATGAGGAGTGTGACAGACAAATGTCGTCTTGTGCAAATAGCAATGAAGTGCAAAGTATTGCGGAAAGAAATGTTGTTGAATGATACGTTTTTGCGGAATACTTCTGGCATGAATCAGAGAATGTTAGAAAAGGATTAACATTTCCCGAATCACAAATGAAAACGGTTTGGCGATTAGTATTCCGCACCGGTCCCGAGAAATTAAGTGATTTGATGGATTTGTCAGTATTTGTCGGAAAAAATTTGTAGCACAACCTTTTCTGTTTGGGAATTTGATAGTGCTTTGAATTGAGTGTGTTGAATTGAATTTGTGTGATTGGATTGAGTTGTGGGAACTTTCACCTCGAAGTTGGGTAACTGAACCTTTTATTTAAAAACGCGAAGCAAATTGAATAATAAGAGGGAGTGCTGGATTAATGCCAACTAGTCTGGAGATGATGAAAGCAGTTAATGGTCAATGGCAGTTAATGGTCAATGGCAGTTAATGGTCAGTAGCAGTTAATGATCAATGGCAGTTAATGGAGATTGTGAATAGATTAACAGTTTATATAGGAGGAGAAGATGGGATGGATCTGTTAATACAACGGACCATAAATCATTTTATATAAGCTGATTAATGGTCATAATGTGATAAGATAAAAATAGTTGAGAGAAGACATGAGTTTCGGCAATGCCGAAAAGATATGGGAAGTAATTATAAGGAGTGTAAATCATAGATAATGTCAAAAAAGTATGGGAATAATTCTAAGGAATATAAATCATCAAAAAAGTGTGGGAAGTAATTCAAATAAGAAATGAGATAACTGATGAATCACGGAAAGCATTCCCTATGAATTTGTATAAAATTTATTTTAATTTTCGCGACTTTCGCGACAATATTCCGCACCAGTTCCGAGAGATTAAGTGAGCTGATGGATTGCCAGTATTTCGCTAAATAATCGCAGAGCATGCACAGAAACTCCCATCCAATCACTGATGTATTGCGGAAAGAAAGCAAGCGGAATGATACTACGCTACTGCTCTGGCCCTTCAAAAAGGTGTAAAATTGTTGCGCGAAAGAAGCAAAGCTTTTGAAGAACTAAGAAACTAACTAAAGAACTACTAAGCTAACAAAAACTAGTAATAAAAGAGCTGCTGTTCAAACTTTACTGCTTAAATACAATTGTGAAGTATCGCTTTTTGATTATAGTAGGGATGAAAAACGGCTTTTCGGTTCAGAAAAATTTCATTCCGGAAGTACTCATTCATTTGTTCCTTTTAATGACACACCTTTTATCATCCCATTGCAATCAGCACAAATTCTAACAATTAATCGATCAAGAAACGGAATCGAGCAACGATTAGTTCTGTGCCAAACAAGAATTAATTAATGACATACACTTAAACTAATGAGGAACCAGTTCATCAACTGGCACTTCCAGTCAATGAAATATGAGCGTTGTTTACTTCAATTTTAATCTGAGACTTTGACGAGTTTTATAAAAAACTCATCCGTGATAAACAATGTTGAGATACATGGTTCCAAAAGCCGCTGGCAAGACGTTGCTGTCTTTTGATGGTTATCAAAGTTTGTCAAAGTAACAAACATTCTGTTGGTTACAAAAGTGAACGATTATTTTGCTGAGAATTGCTCGATAATGTACACAATGAATAAAATAATGCAGTGGCAGTCCGCGGAAAATAGCAATGCAAACTCACTTCAACTTATTCTACAGTAAAGTGTTTGATGTATCTTTGAGATAGCAATTCCAACAATGTATATTCCATGGAGCAATATTAAACAAACCTTATTTTAATTTCAATTTAACTTGGTTAGATGATTCAAATAAATCTAGTTTTAATTTCAATTTAATTTGATTAAATGACTCAAATGAATCAAAAAAACTAAAAATTTTTTTTGTCGTTTTAATGACGAAAGGAAAAAAACTCCTCTGTGTAAAAAGTTAATGTGTAAATATCATTGCAAAAATGTCTTCTCAACGGTATTTCTTCTAATCTTTTCAGCAAACAGCTGACCAAATGCTAGAATTTTTGCTATTCTATGTTTATGTTAAAATACCTAAAATTAGATAATCTTAGCCCTTAGAGAAGAAAAACAAAAAGAATGAAAGGTTAGAGAAAAAAGGGAAAAAATAAAAATCACAATTAGTTTGGATTAATTACAATTACAAAAGAAAATTAAATTCACAATCAGATAGGACGAATTACAATTAGACAGAATGAATTACAATTAGATAGAATGAACTAATTAACAATTAGAATGAATTGATTCACAATTAGATAGGATGAATTACAATTAGATAAAATGAATTACAATTAGATAGAATGAACTAATTAACAATTAGAATGAATTGATTCACAATTAGATAGGATGAATTACAATTAGACAAAATGAATTACAATTAGATAGAATGAACTAATTAACAATTAGAATGAACTGATTCACAATTAGATAGGATGAATTACAATTAGACAGAATGGATTATAATTAGATAGAATGAACTAATTAATAATTAGAATGAATTGATTCACGATTAGGATGAATTAGAATAATAGCAAATATCGTGAGCTATTTTGTTTTTTCAATATTTACTCTATTCGTGATATTTGCAGATGTTTCTTTATGCGACCTCTACTCAAAGACTCAGCGGCTTTCCACGAAGCAAGATGTCAACGCTGCAAAGCTGCTTCGGAGACATCAGCACACATCAAAGTGATTCAGAATGTGCGTCCTCAGTCCTTTTAATTCAAGTAAGTTGAGGTAAGCACGGTAGCAGATATAAATACCACTTTCTTTGTCAACGTCTGCTGTGACTCTTCGCAGCATCATACTGAAGAAAATGGTGAATAGAGATGGTGCAAGGACAGAACTTTGTTTCACACCATCGATTCTTGAGAAAGCTTGTAAAGTGTATCGGTAAATGACTTCCCGCACTGACTTTCATGTAACAAGATAATCATTTTGAGGAATTCGAGAGGACATCCTAATCGTT
>CAOIUN010000682.1:0-13599 GCA_948294485.1 Mansonella sp. 'DEUX'
ATTACCTGTCTAGGATACTGATAAAACTTTTTAACCTCCCATCCCCTTATTTCAGCTCTTTGTTTTTGAATTCCGAAGAATTATTTAAGTCTTACAGAAGCCCAGGCAGAAAAAGACGAGCCACGTTGTGGCCATTATGGCCCCGGCTGTGGCTGCTGACCACAAGGGAAAAATGGTTGTTGATATTTCGAGTTTTAATCGTCATTTATCATCCAAAATGTTATCATTTGTCAATTAAAAAATCTTTTGGAGGGATTATCATCAATCATCAAAAATTTTATTATTCATGAATTGAAAATTATCATTTATTATCAAAAAGACTGTCATTTGTCAATTAAAAGCTATTATTATTAATCTAAAACATTGCCATTTGTCAATTAAAAATCATTACTAATCATCTAAGAGATTACCATCTGTCGAGAGATTATCATTAACCATCTGAAAGATTATCAATTAAAAATGTTCATTACTAAAATTGTTATTACCGCTTGAATTCATCAAGATGAGTGAATTTATTTATAAGCACTGCGTTAACTAAAATTCTGAAAAGTAGCAAAATAGAATACAATATTCACTATATCTTTATTAATCTTTAACAGTTTTTAAACATTCCGACTGGTATAAGTGATCATTTATTTCATATTAAAAAAACAAGTCCGAAAAAAATTTGATTTAGTAAAAATGATTGCTGATAAAATCTTTACAAAGCAAAAAATAACTGGATGGTTGAAAAGTTGTAAAAAAACTAGTTTCATTGTTATGATTAACATCAGTTCCTTTTTATCCGCCATAATTCATTTTTGTAATTTGCCTTTTTTTTAACTTCACTCTTCATCTATTACACCACTATGTTGCAGCAGCGACGACACATTGTGGCAGATTCAATTTGGAGTGAAGCTCAGTGTTTAAAAAAAAAAAACAAAAATGGATTAAGACAGATAAATAGAAAGAAATTGATGTAAAGCATAACAATGGAACTAGATTTCATCTATCCAGTTATTTTTGTTTTGTAAAGATTTTATCAGCGAACATTTTTACAAATCAAAATTTTTTCTTGGAAACTGTTAAAATTGAAGAAAATTTGGATTATTAATTGCATTCTATTTTGCTGCAGAATTCGCTACCTTTAAAAATGTAGTATTAATACATAAATTCACTTATCTCAATGAATTTTAGGATACATATAAGATGTAGCAAAAATTCTATTTTTAAATGATCATTTATTTCATATTAAAAAAACAATCCGAAAAAATTTTGATTTATTAAAAATGATTGTTGATAAAATCTTTGCAAAGCAAAAAATAACTGGATAGATGAAATCTAGTTTAAGATTTGATTTATGCTATGGTTTACATCTGTTCCTTTTTATTTATCTGCCTTAATCCATTTCTGTCATTTGCCTTAAGATACGAAAAAGAAATTGGTCTGAGAATAATCTAGTAATATCTGCTGTATTAATTGGTATCGCTGTCAAAGTATAAGAACCACAATTTTTATCTTTTAAATCATCGACAATTCCTTTAATCTTTTTCATTGTTGAACGAAATGCTTGGAGTTTGTCCGGTTTGAAAAATGCCGTAAGAACTGATAGTTCAAGTGTAATAGCGTCATAATCGATTGGTGAAAAGGCTAATTTTGTTGTTTAATTAAGCGGTAACTTTCTTTATAACTCAAGATTAAAATTATTATGAAAGCAATTATTTCAGATTGCAAGAGGATTATGTTGAAATTTATAATTTATCTTGTACTGTTAATTTATTGCATCAGCAGCAGCTTATTATCGGTACAACAACCACCAGCACAACCAAGAAGAGGACCAGTACCATGAGGACCACCAGTTCCAGTGAATATAGTATTGCGAGCATCTCAACATTGATGATGGGATAATTCTTCCTTCCAAGGTAAGCTTTTAAACCCTATATTGCATTAATCATGAAATAAGATTATTTCGCAATAATTCAATATTTTTTTGCAATTTGCAGTTCAAAGATCCTGAATATTGAATTTATTGATTTGAATTTTTTATTGTTATTTACTCTGAAATTATTATGTCTACTGATTCTAACTGGAATGTTTCTCAATTTGACTGGTTGAAATTAATAGACGTACTTTTTATATAAATTGTCGAAATTAAACGAGATAGCATTTAATTCCGTGCACACAGAATTTTGGTTGTTTTTCTGTATTCGCTGGTTTCAAGTTGAGAATTTGAAGTTCACTTGCTTAGACTTGAATAAATAATTGATTGCTGGAAATTAATCAAATGAGCAGTTACAAATAGATTGAGCATTTTTTGTGTCCTTTGTTTGATGTAACTGTGTCAAAATCCTTTGTTTGATGCTTATGCTAACATGCAATATATTGTACCATCTCAACCAAGCTTATCTGTACAAAGGATTTCATTTTTTATGATCTTTAGTTTCTTATAACTCAACTCATTAATACAAGTTTTCTCCACCTACAACACTCAGTATATAAACTCTCAATCATCCCAAAAGGCATTTTTTTTGGGATTTGTTCACATCCACGGCTACTGGTTCTATTCTCTTCATCATTACCGCTTTTATTATATTAATGTTACCATTAAATGCGCGTTCTACATAATTGTTACATTATTCTCGCGTTATCCAATTATTCTAATAAATGGTTTAATTACCCAAGTTTGAGGTGTTTCCGCAATTCAACCTAACACAACATTCGTGATCAAATCATTGAAGAATATTGGCTAAGAGTTGACCTCTCACACAAAATTCACGTCACAGCATTCAAGAATCCATCACTGTAGATGAAAAGAACTCTACTTTTATGTAAAAAGATAAAGGTTTTCAATCCGTCGCAATCCCAACCACAACAAAAAGCCCTAGCATTATTTGATATAGGCTCACAATTGTCCTTTATCTCCAAGAAATTAACTCATCAATTGAGATTAACTGAGTCGGAGAAACAAAATATAACAATAGCTGCATTTGGTACAAAGAAACCAATGCAATGTCCCACTTCCTGTGCGGAACTGAAGGTGCAAACTGAAGACAACGAGGTTATATCATTCTGCGCTAATATAGTCGAATACTTAACAAACGAATTAGGTAGTAGATATACCAAAAGAACTTCAATTCAATGATCTAAATAACCATTGGGAAAAGCTCGACATACTAATTGAAGCGGACTATTTCTTCAAATTTATAAATCTACAAGACCTCAAAGAATTGCAATCAGGACATATATTAGTCCAATCCAAGGTTGGTGCTATGATTGTTGGAAGTGGCGATATTAACAACTTTGTAAAAATAACAGTTATCCTACAGAGATAACTTGCTCAGCTAACGCAACTCTTAATTCAGAATTAGAAAAATTCTGGAAATTAGAAATGATCGGCATTCAAGAATTCCCCACTGTAGATGATGATCATCAAGCTATAAAACATTTTGAACAAACCATCATTATGCGGGATGGAAGATACCAAGTACGTTGGCCATGGAAAAGCTCCACACAAAGACTAAGCAACAATTATGAACTATGCCTTGGACACTTGAAGTATCTAGTTAAACGTCTACAGCTTCAATCGTTTCTTCATTTATGCGACAAGACAATCAAAGATCAATTACAAACTGAAGAATACCTCGAAAAGAATACCTTGAAGAATACCTCCGAACGATGAGGTTGGTGTCTACCACATCACGAGGTGCTAACCCCTGGCAAAAATACAACTAAATTAAGAATAGTCTATGACGCTTCAGCACGTCACAAAGGATTTAAAAGACGTAAGCGACATATTGTATCGAGGTCCAGTACTCCTACCAGATTTAGTTGGTATATTACTCCGTTTTAGGATGATGAAGGGAGTAATTACAACCGATATTGAAAAGGCATTTTTGCAAATAGAATTGCACCCTTCAGAAAGAAATTGTACTCGATTCCTTAGCTAAAGGAAACGAGAAGTATCAAACGATAACATAAAGTGCTACCGTTTTAGGAAAATCCCGTTTGGAGTAATATCATCTCCATTTTTACTATCTGCTGCCCTAAACCGTCTTTTGATAATCATAATAGCGAATTGGCATTAGAAATAAAGAAAAATTTTTATGTGGACAATGTTATTATAGCGTCAAACGGAACACGAGACAGTATGCTGAAATGAAAGGAAGCTTCAATGAACTTAAGAGAATTCTTATCCAACGATGAAGAATTCTATGCAAGATTGCCTCATCAAGATCGAGCTGTGAGAAAAAACACGAAAATCCTTGGCATTCCGTGGAATCCCTGCCAAGATATCATCCAAATAAAATTAAATTCATGGGTTGGACCAAAATTAACGAAACGAACGATTCTACAATTCATCCATCACAATACGACCCATTAGGATTTCTAGTCCCAATAATGATAAAATTCAAAATATTTCTATAATAGCTGTGGAAAGAAAATAAACCTTGGGATCAAATATTAGACGAGCAAGACCATAAAAAATGGAAGTCTAATTTATCTTTCGAAAGTTATGCGTTGGATTCTAATTGATGACAGACCATCCGCTTTTTTATTGTTAAAATCGGTACTGATAATATTCATAAAATTTTATTATTTATATTCAAATCAATAAATAGAATAATAGTTTTTGAATTAAAACAAAGAAGGGAATACATAATTGTATTATGAATAAGTGACAGTTTATATTATTGTTTATATTTGTGCTGGATTCTTGGCAATATAATCTTTAACGAATTGCGGATATTCATAGGACCAATCACGACATTGTGACTCGCTTTGAAGTTCTAATCGATCCAGAAAGATTTTACCTATATCATATTTCATATTCCGGAGATCAGTACGAATTTTATACAGTGAAGCAATTCTAAAATGCACTACATCAGAAAAATCGTTCTGAAAGCAATGCATATGTTCGCTTAGACCATTGATTTTTTTGGAATTATCGAAAATTAGAATTACTAGTTGGATCATCGATAACATGCTACAGTTCTATTATTATGTTAAATGAAACAATCGCAAATATATCTTATCAAATTCAATTGGAATCTAGTACTGAAATATTTGGAATTTAATAAATGCGAAAATATGGATTGTTATGTAACTCAATAACAGTGAATGATGTTGCCAATGTTGATTTGCAATTGTCATTGCAGAAATTCATTTGTCACCATTGCAGAAATTCTGACTCTGATGGACAGTATGGAGTGCTTATCTTGTCTGGAAAACCAACTATTCTTACGTAAAAGAATGGCAGCATTATTAGACTAAATGTCAAATAATGAAACGGTCAATTAATAGTGTTACGCATTTCTAATGAAGAAAAGTAGGCAGAGATAAAATTGTTTTGTTATTCTATATTACCTCAATGAATTAGAAACTAAATTGTCGTCGGATTGTAAACGAAAATTTTAAAGAACAAATTGAAATTTTTTAAAGTTATAATTAATTTTCGATCGGATTCACAAAAAATTACTGAAATTTCGAAAGCTTCTTCTAACCCGATATTTTTTCCGTTTTGAATTCGGCAAACAATGATGAGTAAATAATAGTTGATCCGTGATAACATATTTGCGATCAGTAATTTCGAAATAACCATCGCGATTAGATAATGTATAACCGCTAATTCGTAACTTGCCATACTTTTTTCCGCCTTTTGTCTCATTTAAATATTTCATAGATTTGTTAAATTTATTTACTTTTCTTTTATTTGCTTTTTACTAAATTTATGAATTTTAAATTCTTATTGTGCAATGAAATTGTAGCTAATATTGATGTGAATTTACTTTTAGCAGTAATATTAATGTATGATACTGTAAAAGAGAATGATAATTACAGATAGGTGATGGATGACAACTAACAGCAGTCTAGAAATAATTGTCGAACATAAAACAAGAATGAATCTTATGATAAAAAAAGTATTACTATGTATGGTGAATAATACAAATATTGAATAATGGAAACATCTTGCTATCATAATAAATCAAAAAAAAACGAAGCATAATTTTGTAGATAGAAAGAATTGAATTCCCAAATCTGTTTTGCGCGGTAAAAAGTTTTTCTGATCGAATGAATTAGCAAAGAGATTTTTTGGATTTTTTTAAAGTTATACAGTGCGGTAAAATTATGTTAGGAAAATTTTTAATCAAAAAAATAAAAGCACAAAATAAATTGAGTTCACAAAAAAACAAACACGGAACTTCCTCCACAATATTAGTAAGCACTGCATATGCTGGCAAATAGTTACAAACCATTGCACCGAAAAGTGAGTTCTGTACCAGGCTTTGTCAAAGTTAGCTGTCAATTAGAATTTTGTCAAAGACAACTGTCTTTGACAAAATTCAGGATTTAATCAATTAAAAGGCTCTGTCGCGAATTTCATAACGCGAAACTTCCAATAACTCAATAAATTAAATTGTAAATAAATGTCAATAACATTGTAAGGTATTTAATTAAAGTTACATTTTTAGATTTATTTCCGTGTTCTTCGTTGATATGTAAATTCACACCCTTTGTATAGCAACAGTTTAAGATATCTATCTACAACAAAGGTTTTGTATTGTATTTTCAAAATTCTCTTACTAGTAAGCTAACAAAGCAGCGTCTAGGGCGCTATATTACCATACAAAGGGCCACTGTCTTAAGCAATTAATTCCCCCTCTTCACCACTATAAACGTCAATCTTTCACCGATAACATCTTTGTTTATTTATTCTAACAAGTACTTTGGTATCGCTTTGAAGACGCCGCTGTTGTAAATTATCTATTCTCAACCATAATTAATCTCCTCTTTATCATTTTAACGTTAAGATCTTTGTATTAAGCTTTAATCCCGCCTCTCCTATGGCTATACATAGACAGTCGATTCACAAACTGGCATTTTTTTTTCGTACATTGTACAATCTCATACTCAGTGATCCGTCAGTACGTTCAAAGGTTTATTATCCCAGCTCGAAGTATTTCCGCAACACGATCAGTTCAACTTAATACAAAGATCCCTCACGTAACTTTTAAGAATCGAGACAGCTTGGTAATTGCTTGAACTGGCTATTTTTAATGATATCCGCTAGATTTTTCCAAAACTAATCAATACGCAGTTATTTGAAGTGCTGTTTTTAATGAAACCCATTAAATTCATCGAAAAGCAATCAATGTGCAGTTACTCAAACGTTGTCGTGGTTTTTTCTTATGAGAGGTCAATATCGGCCAACAATATACCAGCGTGTTCGTTTTAGGGTGTTTTTCGTGTAGGGTTTTATAGTAGAACTCAATCTCAAACTTAGGTAATTAAACCTTTTATTAACAATATTAACAAACGCGAGCGTGATTAAAACATTAATAAATGCGAACATGATTAAAACATTAATAAACGTGAACGTGAGCAAAGCAAATGCGAACGTGGCTTAACCTTAACAATGCGAACGTGACTTAACCTTAACAATTGCGAACATGGCTTAACGAGGAAGAATAGAAGAAGGAAGAGTGAAATGAATTTAAAAGATTGACCATCCTACATATATGATTTCAGATAACGGAGGGAAATAATTGAGGGAATCATTTATGGCGCACAATAGAGGATTCAAAAGATACAATTTTAGATCACAATCTTAGGATTGAATACTTATAATGTCATTAGTGGAAGTTTCGCGGTATAAATTCGCGACAAACGTGCTTTTTATGAAATCCACTAGATTCCTCCAAGTGGTGCTCAAGCTATACATGCGTCAGCATGCTTTCTGAAAGACTTTCACAGGATTCTTTCTAAAAATCGCGATAGTTTGGCAATTGCTTAAACTGGATGTTTTTAATGAAACCCTCTAGATTTTTCCGAAAATAATTAATATATAGCTACTTGAAGGTGCTGTTTTTAATGAAATCTACTAGATTCCTCGAAAAATAATCAATGTACAATTACTTAAACCTGCTGCTTTTTTTGAAATTCACTAGATTCTTCCAATTAGTCCTCAAGCTACACTTACTTCAATGTGCTTTTTGAAAGCTTGTAATTGATCTTTGATTATCTTGTCATATAAATGAAGGAGTGATTGGAGTTGTAGACGTTTAACTAGATACTTCAAACGTCCAAGGCATAATTCATAATTGCTGCTTAGTCTTTATGTGGAGCTTTTCCATGGCCAACGTACTTGGTATCTTCCATCCATCATAACGATGGTTTATTCAAAATGTTTTATAGCTTGATGATCATCATCTACAGTGGGGGATTCTTGAATGCCGATTATTTCTAATTTTCAGAATTTTTCTAATTCTGAATCGAAGGTTGCATTAGCTGAGCATACTATCTCCGTGGCGTAACTGTTATTCTTACAAAGTTGGTTAATATCACCACTTCCAACAATCACAGGGCCAACCTTAAATTGGACTAATATATATCCTGATTGTAACTCCTTGAGATCTTGTAGAGTTATAATTTTAAAGAAATAATCGCTCCAATTAATATGTGGGGCTTTTCCCAATGGTTACTTAAATCACCGAATTGAAATTCATTTGGTAAATCTACTACCTGGAGTTTGTTTGTCAAATATTCGACTACATTAGCGCATAACGATATAACTTCGCTGTCTTCAGTTCGTACCTTCAATTCCGTGTGGGAAGTGGTTTCTTCGTACCAAATGGAGCTATCATCATAGTTTGTTTTTCTGACTCAGTTAGTCTCAGTTGATGAGATAATTTCTTGGAGATAAAGGACATATCAAATAGAGCCTATATCAAATAATGCTAGGGCTTTTTGTCGTTGTTGGGGTTGCGACGGATTGAAGACCTTTATCTTTTTACATAAAAATAGAATCTCTCTTTTTGTGTCGTTTTGAGTCGTAGATGTTGAACTGTAGAGTGATGTAGTACACTCTTTCTCTTGTGCCGAACACTCCTTCAATTGTGAGGTGGATATACCTCTTTTCCCACACATGGCACTGTTATGCGAGGCTTTACAGTAGAAGCATTGTTTTTCTACATCTTTCTCCCTTATGACTGTTTTTGAAGCAAAGTGTACATTTCTTCAGTAGTTTGAGGCGATTTATTCGAGTTTTAGCAGTAGGATAGACGTTGCAATCGCTATCCCAGTGATCCCCAGAGCAAAATATGCACAGTATCTTTTTCGTTATTAGGTTATTGGGAATTTTGATTAGTTCGTATTGTTGATTATGCTGAAGTTCCTCCTGAGTCGTATCTTCGCTTTTGTTCGGATTTGATAATTGTAAGTTTATTGTCAGCACGGGTGAATGAACTCTGACTATCTTTTGCTTGTTGATTCACTTTAGCCATCTTTAACAAGAAATCCCTTAATTTCGAAATTAACCAAGGCACATCTAATGTTTTCTGAGTATATACCTTATTCAAAATCCAAGATGGCAACTTGCTTTCTATTGTGTTTTCAATACTTGAATGCTCCAGGTTTTCTTCTGAAGCTTCCAGTTGGCGCAACACTTTTTCGATATTCTCGACGATTGTAATCCAATCCTTTTCACTTCTTTTGATAGACTGGAGTTCGCTATACAGTAGTGTCGATATTGTTGAAGGGTCGCCATATTTTTCTTTGAGGAGTTGCATGATTACTTTATAGTTTTCCGGTGCTATATCGTATCCTGATACGGCTTGTAATGCATTACCTTTCAGGCACGAATATAAGTAATTTAGTTTCTGAATTTCCGGAATTGTTTGTGAATCTATTGCTGCATTGAAGCTACTCCAAAATTGCCGCCATTGTCTCGAGTCACCATTGAAGGTAGGTAAGGATAATTGAGGAAGATTGGCAGAAAGATTTGAAGGAGAAATTAATTTCTCCTGTTTCTTACTCTTTGCCCTTATTCCCATTAATAGCTATTCCAATTTTTGTTCGGCTTCCTCCTTGTCTATTGTTAGCGTTATTAGCGCTTCCTTTCCCTCATGTATTATTCGGAATAATCCGTGTTCACCTTCCGTGACTGTTTCATAAGTTTTTTCTTCTTCCTCTCTTTTTGTTGCGGGGATTGTTTGAAGGTAGTTGAACCACTTGTCGTTTGCTTTTTCGAGTGAATCAACGCATAATTGTATTCTATCTATTTTATCCGCGAAAACCTTTTGCTCGTTATATAAACGTTTCCCTGTTGTTTTAATGACGCGTTTGGATCCGGAGATTCAAACTTCAGAGAATTTATTTCTTGAAGAAGAAAAACCAACCTTTCTTTTCTTTGCTTATTGTATACTGTCTATTATATTACTTGACATCGTTACCTCATCTCGGGCATCAAAAATTTATATCGTGAATTTTCTTGTGAGAGGTCAACTGTTAGCCAGTATTCTCCAACGGTTTGATCACGGATTGTTGTGTTGAGTTGAATTGATTTTAGATTAGGTTTGTGTGATTGGATTGAGTTACGGAACGCATCAAACTTGGGTAATTAAACCTTTATTTAAAATAATTGGATAATCGCGAGAATAATGTAACAATTATACAATGCGTATTTAATGGTAACATTTATATATAATAAAAATGGTAATGATGAGGAGAGCAGAACCAGTAGCCGTTGATGTGAATAAATCCCAAAAATTGGATAATTGATAGTTTATATAGTAGTAGCTGAGTATTTGTAGGCGGAGAAAAGCTAGTATTAATGAGCTGAGTTACAAGGAACTAAAGATCATATAAAACGAAATCCTTTGTAAAGATAAGCTTGATTGAAAAGGTACAATACATTGCATGTGAGCATAATCATCAAACAAAGGATTTCAACACAGTTACACAATGGCTTTGTTTAATAAGATGTTATTGCAGCTGCCTCTTTGTTAGTTTATGGTAGGAAAGACTTCTGACAGCTTATAATATACTACAACAAAGAGATAGGAGATAAATCTGAACATTATGAAATTAATTGGATGGCTCGTAAAAGACATTAATACAATTAGATTTAAATCTGTTGGAATTTTCGCGTTATGAATTTCGCGGCAATGTTTAACAGTTATTAAGTGGCATGTCAACCACCTACTGTGGAAGTATTTGAAACCACTAGGATAATATTTCAAAATAATATAACTATTTTATATATTACATGAATGCATACATGCACGTACAGACACAAAACACCTCAGCATAAATCAATTAAATGATTATCGTTGTGCAGACATTTTTTTTTGTTTTTCATTTTGTTTTTCTGATATTAAATAAAAACAATCAAACTGCTGAATGTTTACAATTCATTCGAATAACAATCATCATTTTTTATCACTATCACCATCATTATCACTGTCAAGATCATTATCGCTGCTATCATCATTATCGCCAACTTTCATCGATATCACTATCACCGTCATTATCATTTAGATTATTTAATACATGTCTTAAGCAATAAAAATCAAATTTTAACCACCGACAAAATTTTGATATTATGAATGCATGTATCTGGAATAATATTCACCACTATCACTGTCATTATCATGACCGTCATTATCGTCACTATCATTATCATCATTATCATTTAGAATTAAGATTTTCATTTAATATGTCGTAAACAATGAAGACCAAATCTCAATGATACGAAAAATCCTGCGATTTTAAAATATTGATGATATGGATGAATGAATCATACCTTAAACAATTTATGGTTCCATTTCATTGATCGCATAAAGTTGACAAATCCTAGAGGATTGATTTTGAATACTGTATTAGAGAAAAATTTTTGAAAGATTGAAATATCATAAGAGAAAAGGGAAGGAAGAATATGCAAGTTATTTTTCTTTAGAGAAATTCTAGAATAGCGTTTTTTATTGATTTCGAAAAGCAAAAAAATATATAGCTCTAATGATTTCAAAAATTCTAATTTTTGATTTATTTTTTTTCTTGAGAAAATATTTTCTAGATGAAACTTTTGAAAATTTAGTAAATATTAAATTTAGAGATAATTGATGAAATTTGTTTGGTAAATAAAATTTTCTCAAGAAAAAAATTAATTAAAAAATTTGAATTTTTTCAAAAGCGGCGAAGTTCACAGCGGCAAGTTTTTTTCGATATAAAAGTTTCCGTCAGTTTTTCAGTGCATTTTCAATTTATTTCATTTTCTCAAGTGCTCGGTTGTTTGAACTATGCTACAAATTTCAGCATCTGATCTACAGAAACTACAAAATGCATATGATACTGATTTGGTAGTTATACCTGAAGTTAGCTTTAATTAATTATAGATATTTATGAATGTCGACTTTGGCTATTTGCTATTTAACAGTTTACTGCTCTGCTTACAAATTTTCATTGCACTTTAAAGCTTCTGCAAAGTACAGTATTATAATGTATGTATCGATATTTGGCTTCAGCTTCATTTTAGATAATTGATGCAACATTAGCACATTTTTTCACCAAACAGCTGGGTAAACCGATGAAATTAGAGATACGGATTGTGCCGAAAATTCAAAATCGTCGTAATGTGAAACTTGTTATTGGTGATACGGAGTCTGTAAATATTGACGAAAATAAGGTCACCAATTTCACACATATTTTCTTTCCACATTCCAGCAGAAGATTGAAGCTTCAAAGTTTAAAAAGGAGCAAATTATATTACCGAATTGATGATGATGCATTCATTATTTGTCTAAAGATTCTAATTGCATAAATGATTTGCAGTATCTAAAATAGAGTATTTGAATTACAGTATCTAAAACCATGTCCATGTAAGCGTCAGGTTGAAAATGAAAATCAGAAACTTCGATTACATATAGCTTTCAATGAATTACGAAAGCACTGGCATAAGGTTGTACTGTTTCCCATATATTACAGTTGCTTTTTTTTTCTTTTTTTTTTTACAGCCATTTGGGCCAACCATAGAGATGGTTCTTCCGATTTAAACTCGATCGCCGAATTCTCGGGATGATTGATATTTAGGAGAAAATGAAACTGGATAGTTGAATTTTCGGAATGATTGATGTTAACAGAAAGTGATTAGTTCTTAATTATAATCCTTAACTAAGTACATAATTACTTATGTAATTATGCAATATTCAAAATATTACTAAGTTTATACTTCTATTCCTAACTTATTATTATCGATTTTTACCTAAATGCATTATAAAGAAATCGTAATATTACCAATGGATTAATTTCACAGGTACATCCGGAAGAAAAGCTATCCTATTGTGAAGACCAATCCGCGTTTCTATATGCACCTAGCACATCAACTGCTAAGCGAATAACTAATGCTACTCGTAAATGTGCATCATTTTGTCAAGAAAGTTATAACAATGCTATTGGACACAGTTATTTCACGTTACAACGATCACGTTCATTCCAGTAAATGACTAATGTCAACAAAAGATCGTATTAAATTGACTTTATTATTGCATTCTATTTTACGCATTTTTTCACGAATATCTTTGACGTAATGCGAAACTGAATTTGATGATGTTAATTGACATGGCGCCAAGTCAGACTTGAGAACGTCAACTGAGATCGAATTTGAAAACATTAACTTTCTTTGTGTTTACTCTTCTTATTGTATAGGTTATTGTATGAATGATTTTAAAACGAGAAGAATGTTAATTGAGTGCTAGTTTTTTATAAACTATTCATTCAAGAAATTAAAATTAAAATATGCAATTTAACTCAAATTGGCTTTTAATGGGAAATTCTTTTAATAGAATG
>CAOIUN010000683.1:0-13520 GCA_948294485.1 Mansonella sp. 'DEUX'
CGTTTCCAATGAGCAATACTCTTCCTTCAATACAACAATACTCTTCCTTACTTTAACCGATAAACAAATTTAGATGCAGTTGTCGGAATAACACAAAAAGATATAAATTGTTCGAATGTTATAAATAAACTGCCACTCCTCTTGCAATAGGAATCATTCATAAATGGCAATTCATTTAATTCACTTAAGAATGTGCTTCAATTCATATCAACACACAGTATCATCATTATATCCGTACCAAAACTAACCTAATCAAATTTCCATCAAGCAGAATAATCCAGTGAGGTCGATCGATCATACCATTGATATTTGCATATAACTGTCACACAACGTTTCAAGGCAAAGAAGAAATCCTCGGTTGACATTTTTCTTTTTAATCGGTTCTATTCAATTTTCATTCTGTTCATCAATCAATAAATCTTTAATTTATTTATGGGAATCTTCAAAAAAAAAAAAACTTTCACAACAACTGTAAGTAATCACAATTGAATGAATAGTAATATTTGTTACTCTTAATACCAGTAATTACTAGTTTCAATTCTCTTTTTTTTTAATTTTTTTTTCGTTTAAAAGAATCTGAAAAAGCAATGTAAAATAAAAGAAAAAGAAGCAATTAAAAATGATATAAAATTTGAAAGAAAGAAATAATTTCCATTTAATATTAATTCTTTCAGTTTCCTGTTCTTTTCTCTTTCTTTTTTGACCTAAGATTTATTGTAAGTGAAATTATTTTACAAAAAATTACTCCTTCTTTTCGTTCTTTCGTTTTATTAACTCCGAATGTTAAACTGAAGGTTTTCGATAAATTTTGAAATCATTCTATTTGATCTTCTCAAGTGATGTGAATTTTCATTTAACATCAACAGTTTTTATTTTAGTTTTTTTTTTCTTTCTTTTTTTAAGCGTCTTACGATAATTTTCATCTTTCATTTGTTAATTTTTTCAATCTTTCAAGCTGCATTTTACAGTAATGACATTGACGCAGCGTTATCATTTATTTCCTCTAATGATTTCCATTAAAGCAATATTCTTTTTAACATTTTGCTCTTTCTCTCTTTTTTTCTTTCTTTTTCTCAAATTAACTGAATAAGGCTAATCGAGCATTCATTAACTTTATTTGCATTTCCTCCTGCCAATTTATTTATTAATAATAGGTATTTATTAATAATAATAGGATTATTTCGTAGTTAAATAATACAGTTTTCACGCTCAGTGTCGAGAGTTATATCAAATCTTGAGATTTATTTTATTTTTCCCCTGCTAATTATT
The DNA here is from genome assembly GCA_948294485.1 of Mansonella sp. 'DEUX'. Lineage (NCBI taxonomy): Eukaryota > Metazoa > Nematoda > Chromadorea > Rhabditida > Onchocercidae > Mansonella > Mansonella sp. 'DEUX'. Next base: position 1,270 of record CAOIUN010000683.1, read on the forward strand.
TCATTACATTAGTGTTAATATTATCTGCTCTTATCAATTCATTCGTTAGTTAAATGAACTAAAATTTAAGCTATGTTATTATTTGATGATCACACTAGGATTGATAAACCAAACTGATAAAAGTTGATATAATTAGCTGTATTAGTAATTAGCTTCAATTATATATTAGAAGAAAACAATAGTGTAGAAACATAGAATAGCATAGTGATTTATATGCTCGTTTATATATGTATGTATGTATGTTTGTATATGTTTATATTGTGTATGTATATGATCTGCTTACTTAGTATGCTATCTTAAGATAAATGTGATAGCCTTTAATTTGTTGCTTCAAAGACAACAAATGCTCAACAGCAGCTCTTTTTAACTTTTACGAAAAATCAACACTTTTCTTTCAATGTACTAGAAGGTGTTGAATGTTTGAAGAATGTATGTTTAAATATGAAAGTCACATAATTACATTTCAGATCGAACGGAATCAAAAATACTGTCGAATAATCATTAATTAGCTTGCCGAGAAATTTTTATCATAAAAATTTCTTAAATAAAAAGATTTAAAGATTTCATTTGTTCATTAAGCAAGACCATTCGTCGTTATATATTTATTAAAGTTATCTATTATATTTACCATTTTTTTTTCTTCAAAAATTATTGCTAATTACATTTTGTTTTATAAGATAATCATTTTTATACAACAACGATCTTTTCGTGTTTAACATCATTTGGCATTACTTCTTTATCAAGAATTCAATCATTCACAGAATTCTGTAATTTGTAATTTGGTCAAAGATCATTTTATTCATATGTATTACGATTACTTTTCCACATAATTTTATTCTAATAAGTTATCATTTCTTTTCAGCACGATGATGAAGCTACCAATTGTGTTTTTCATTGGCTTATTCTCTTCTTTAGCTATCGGAATAACAACTGGATGTGATATTATTGTCCGTGTAAAGTCACTTACGGACACGCCATTTAATGCGCAAATCATTGCTCCAAATGGCAATTTTAGTGAGAAGTTAGTTTATTATTTTTTTTTGTTTAAATTTTTTTTTTGTTTGAACTAAAAATCTTTTCGGTTATAATGAAGATTTGTTTGAATTAAAAACCTTTCCGGTTATAATAAAATTTCCTGACTAAAAATCTTTCGGCTATAATGAATTTATTTTAACTTGGAATTTCTATTTCCACCAATAATAGCTATGACAAAAATTATAATTCGATTTTTCTTTGGTAAAATAATAACTTCGGTGATAGAGAATTTATTGAAACAAATAAATTGCACTTCATGCTTTTATTCCATTCAATTTTTCAACAATTTCTTGGAATAACAATAAACGATAGCATTTCAGAAAGCTTTTAAAAAAAAATGAGCGGTTAGTCTTTCAAGAAAAAGCGAGCAAATGTGGCTTGGGACAATTTGAAATAAAAACATCCGCGAAAAATAAAGAAGAAAGTGTAAAGGTAAAGTTATCTTTCATCATGTCATAATTCTTATCAAATAATGTGAATCGAAATGAAGCGATTCAATTTTAATTAATTATCGCATTGATAATTGAAACAAAAGGAAAATACTTTTGACTTTTATGCTATTTACGACAAGAATGTTTATGTAAAAGTAATGCATCAATGATATTACCGATTATGTTTTAACTACATCAAGAAATCAGTTGTACAGGTAACACTAAATGGTATTGGTGCAGTGAATTATGAAGTTGGAGAAGATTTAAAACCGAAACAAGTATTTCGTCAAGGAGCTGAATGTAGTGGACAGTGTGCGCCATTAGGCATTACCCCGCAACACAATGCGACTGCAATGCCATCAAGTCTTATTGAACAGAAGGCGACGAAGACTGCGACTACGAAAGCATAAAGAAATATTTATTTAGTGAAAATCATTTGACGTTTGTTACGTTTTATAATACGTATCAAAAAAAAGAAAAAACAATAGCTATATAACAAAAAAATGAAGGACAGACAAAAAAAACAAATGAAAAAAAGTTGTGAATTTTTTTTCAACACTTATCGCTTTATGGTAATCAAAAATATTTGAACGCCAATAAAACTTTTTCGAAATTTTCTGAAAAAGAAGAGTTAAGTTCCATAATTTAATTGAGCACTTTACTGAAAGTGAATCACTTCACTGGAATGTTTTGTAAATTTGCTATTTCTTATTTTCAAATAAACATTGATAAATTTGATTGTGAAAACTTTTTTCTAACAGTTATTGCTTATAATGGTCAAAAATATTAGAACATTTTTTCATTTATAATTATTAAAGCAAAAATACTAATAGTTATGACGAATATCATGTCATTGTGATGGTAATTATCACTAAAATCTTTGAAAAACAATCAGAGCTAAAGTTGAAATACTGAGTAAATTGCTGAGAACAATATGAATGGTTACAGTGATAATGATAATGATAATAATACTAATGACTAATAATGCAACCATATTATTAACAGTAAATAATAACAATAATATTCATAATAATAATAACAATAATAATGATAGTGATAATAGTAATAACAATAGTAATAATGGTAGTAATGACAACAATAATAATAATAATAATGCATAAATAATTACAAGGACATTACAATAATTATTGCAACATTACAATAATTATTTGAAAAAAATATCTCTATTCGAATCTGATGACATATAAATGTTTTGAAAAACGAGTCATATTATCATAGGTTGTGTTTACAATACTTTACAAGAAAGGTTAACGATGTAAGCAAACAATGTTTGAACAAATTTTCTAGCATCTAGCCTTTTCAAATTAAATTTGATTATATAATATGCACAATGGATAATGGTGATGATGATGATGATGATGTTAAGAAAGAGAATGAATGATTTCGAATTAATGGGGAAAGATTGGGACGAGACAAAGGAGGAAAAAATATCGAGAATCTTCAGGTTTAATTTAAATTTTAATCAAATTGAAATTTAACTGTATAAATAAAAAAACATTTGTCAAATTAGCAAGACTTTTTTTACACTTTTTTTTTTGTGCAATAACACAAACATTGGAAAATTGAAATGATTTGTAAAGGCAGCTGTTTGAAAGAAGGTTTACCAATTAATTATCGAGAATTCAATTTATTATCATAATAGTAGAAGAATATTCTTAACCTGAAAAAAAATAAAACACATTCTTCGCTTTCTTTTCTCTATTTCGCTTTTCTCATATTGCCAAAAATGTCAAAAGTTAATGTAACAATTTATAAAACAGTTAAAGCAAATTACCCATATACAAATTTGAAGTATAAAAGCTGATTGACAGTCACATCATTTGGTATTATAAAAGATTGATTATCGATAATGGCGGAAAGTAACAACTAGTGATTCGATAATATCAGTGATAGATGATAATATTGATTATTATAAGCAATAACAGTAGTAGTAGTACTGTCATTTCACTCATATTTCCTGTGGTATGGGATAATTCTCTGAAACAGTAGTAAAAAAGAAAATAAGTATTAATCAAATTTGAGTTGAAAAATTAAATAAAATTTACGCGTTATCAAAAAATTATTTTTTTCTTTATATCATATTAAGAAGTAAATAATAAGGGAACATCACTGCATTAAATTTTTATTAATAAATAAGTGGAAGAGAAGTAAAAAGTTTCAAATGAAGAAAAAGAAAAAATAAAATGATTAAAGGCACAAACCTTTTAGCATTGTTCGCCTTTTACTATCAATCCTGAAATAAATTACACCAACGATAATGCTAGCAATAATCATTAGGCAAGCAATGATTACAAATATGATTAACCATGGAGACCAGGCCATTTCTTTTCCACAACTTGCCAAATTCAGCGCTGTATGCTAAAATGGTAGTTTCAAAGAATATTTTCATCATTGCAATTCTTCAGTAATGAAAATAATTCCCACAAAAGTAATTTCATTTCCAGTAATTTCTCAGTAATTTCCACAAAAGTATTTTTCTTTTCATTTATTCCATGCTAATCATAATAAATTATCATTTGTTCATCGAACTCTGATAGCAATGATTAATATTACATGAACAATCATAACATAAATAACAATAGTGATGGTAACGGCGATAATTAGTGTTATAATAATAATAATAATTAATAATAATAATAATAATAATAATAATAATAATAATAATAATAATAATAATAATAATAAACAATAATAATAAAATAATAAGACAATAATAAAAATAATAATGATAATAATGCAGTAATAATAATAACAATAATAATTAATGTCACTATCATTGTTGTAATAATAATATTAACAGTGATAATAATATCAAAATAACTTTATCATAATTATGGTTTTATAAAATTTAATGTGTACTAAGAAATGATACTAATAAGAGTGACAATAACATGGAGTATCACTGATAACTTGATAAAGCATTAAAAAGTGATGGGAAGAAATGGTTGTTTGTTAAATGGCAAAAAATGAAAAAGTAATAGCTCACATCGTGCAGCTTTATGTTTGAATAAAATAAATGATTGGCGGCGACGTTTAAACATTTTTTCTCTCGTACTTTTTTCATTTTTTTTTTTTTTCCTTTATTCAATTCATTTTAAAGGCTATAAATGGTCACAATTTTTGTTCAATCCGTTAAAGGCTACAAATGGTCAAATAATTTGAATCAAATAAAATCTTCGGTATTAATTCTTTGCAATAAATTTTAATGGAAAGTTCAATGTGAAATGATAAATGACAGTGAGATATAAATTGTAGTTTTACTCTCTTTCCATTTTTGTCCTTTTCCTCTTTCATTTTTTTCATTTCGTCTATTTGCATTTTCATCAATCATTTAGATGATTCAATAGATCGATGACTTGGACAAAATAACGAGTATGCTTGTGATGAAGGAAAAAAATGAAATTGAACTATTTTAAGAATTTAAGATATTTGCTATATTTGCTCAAAATGAGCAATTTCTATAAGTAGTATAAATATTCTCTTTTTTTTTTCCCGTTCTTTAAGATCTCAAAAACGTCTCATTATCTCCTACTCTGCAATCAATTACTAATTGTTTGCTTTTTCCAAATATTTTTCCGGAACATACATATTTCTTCGATCAGCTCCTAAACAATCATCATATAAATAACATATCTATGTTAATCAAAGTAATCAGTTTGTTGTCAATTGTTCTTAACAATCTATTGATTGACAAAAATGGTTTTGCATGTTGAAAACTGGCAATATTGCTTCTTATATATTAATTTTGTATTTTAGTGCCTTCATTGGAAATTAAAATTAAATTTGCCAGTTGCTTTCATAATTTCGAAATTTCTTAATTTATCGTTTCCAATGCCAATTTGCTAATTTTCCAATTTGTCGTCTTCCGTTTTATCACTTTTCATTTTTCTACTTTTCTTTTTTCACGTTATATTTTCACATCTTGCAATCTATTTGATATTTATTTACCAAAAAAATTGAAAGCTCTCTTATTTTATTTCTTTCCAATGTCGTTTGTTATTTTTCCACTAAAATTTCGTGAATTTCTGATTGTTGCAAAATTTTAGAACTTTTAACGCTTTTTAAAAGAGAAACTTTTCTTCAAACTTTGTAAAAAAATTTTTTTCTTTAAGATTTACTGCCCAATCATTTTTCTTCTTTAATTTTCCAGAAATTTCACGAAAATTTTTTTATGATTTTTTGACTCCACAAACTTCAAAATTTTCAGTCTTTCCCCATGAAATTTTAAGAAGTTTTAAAGTTTTTTTTTAAAGAAATTCTAAGAATCGAAATTTTACTTTGCTTAAAGTACTGAGTTTTTTCGTTTTAAAATTGACAACAAACTAACATCATAGAATGTAATTACACCGTAATTATCTGACAGCCATGCTCAAAGATGACATTATTAGGTATGGCATGCTCCTGAAATCCCAGAGAACTAATATTAAATTAATCCTTCTTCAAATTAGCTAACTTTTTTAGCTGCACTTTGTTCGTTTCTTAAGCAATCCTCTCACTAGTCAATGTTGATGATTTTTTAATTAAAATTTTGTTGACATTATCATTAGCGATAATGGTTTTAGTCGCATGTAAGTAGTAAGTTACGAACGAGTCACGCAAGTAATCAATTAATTTTAATGACAACTGAAAAATTAGTTAAGGGTAAAAAAATAATCGGTCCTAAATGTCGATTGATTGATTAATTAGTATTTACTGTTCTACGTTGATAATGCAGATCAGTAGCTTATTAACTAGAAACATTCATTATCACATTATCATATCCATAACAAGAAAAAATGATCCGCCATCATACCACCAATCCACATTAAATAATCATTCAGTATTATATCATCAGGTTATCCGTTATCATATCGTCGCATTATAATGATTAGTAATCAGACTATATAATGATGTTATGTAAAATGTATATCTTTTTCTGTTGATATTTTTAAAGCTTATTAAAAGCACATTTAACTTTTATTGAAGCGAATTTTTTAATTTATCGAAAAATTTGTTGCAGGAATGAATTTGGTTGATTTGGATCAATGATATCTTTGTGATGTTCAACTCCTAGTTATCAGTTCAATTCTGCGGGACACAGACAAATTTCTGATCTTTTGCAGCGACCATATAATTTTCTCGACATGGATTTCGCGGATATAAGCATGGTTCTAGATTGCAGAATTCCATTCCACTCACAAGCCTCAAGAATTAATTAATTAATCAGTTACCATATCGTTTCAATTTTTGTTCCTAATGAAAATATAAAATACTATCAGAGGTCAAATAGCTAAGAACATTTATTTTTATAAGTCAATTAATAAGAAGAGATTTTTTTTTATATTCATTTAAAAAATCGAAGAAGTTTGATGCAGTTGATGCCATCGCTTAAATAATTCGTAATTGTGCAAAGCAGATTAATGAAAAGTAAAATATAAAGTGTAAAATATACGAGAAATGTTAAGTAAAATCAATAAAGAGATATCAGGAAATTTAAATTATTGCAATCTTTTTTTAACGATGCATTAGCATCATTTATGTGGAAAAACAGCAAATTTTTCAAGACAGTAAAATTATGCCAGTATAAACTATGGATTCATTTTAATTACTTTAATTTAGCTCATAAATTAAGTTGGGATTGTGTATATGAAAGAAAAAGGATTAAGTATCTATAAATGATGCAAATATGATAAAGTAATTAATAAACTGGCAAACAAATGAAATATATAACGTGAGTGCAGTTGATCAAGCATATATTGTCACATGTTTATTCTGCTAATTTTAATCAACCATTTATTGTCATATGTTTATTCTACTAATTTATGATTGTAATATATATATTTGATAATTAATTCTAATTAATTTATATTTTTGTAGTGATAATAGCAAATGTTAGTTGATCATACCGTCGATTCTCTTATTTAAAAATACTTTAAGCAGTTATTATCAAATTTTATCAATCGAAAAAGTAAAGAAAGAAAAGAATACCCAGAACAGAAGCAATCGCTACCAGTTCGGTGACAACTACGAAAACGTTGTCGAGTTCCGTAAGCGCCACATGTATCAGTACACTTTGACCAAGCTCCCCACGTTGCCCAAACAGCTTGACAGCCTGGTGTTGTTACTACTGGCATCTTTATAAAAAAAAGACAGTAAATAATAAATTTCAATTTAATGCATTAAAGCATTCAAGTTTTTTAATTATCTTGGTAATCTTTGTTTCCAAATTGTTATCAATATCACGTTTCATGTCATTTACGCAATGATGTTTATGTGAATACATATTGTATAGGTTAAATGCATTTAGTTTTTCATGCTGCATAGATTTTTCTTGCATTAAATTACTTGCGTCAAATTAACTAAAGTTAACATTGATATCGTAAAATTTCAGAATAGATTTTAATAAATCAATTTTTTTTTTGTCTTCGACATGAATGGAATGTTTTTACAATTTAAATTATAAGTTTATAGATAAATGCTAGATATTATGAAGGAAGTGAAAAAAAAATCTTAGCTTAAACATTTTTTTTTGGGAATATAAAATTTTTACCTAAACTGGACCAAGCTTATGGAATAAGTCTGAAAGGAAAATGAAAACTAATCACTCTTTATATTCTAAACTTGAGATTTAAATTTGAGTCTGCTCTAGTACTCACCAATGTGTATCTTCTAAACACTTTTTACATAAAACTTACAGTTGATTGTATTGTAATTGGTTGTGGTACTGATGTAGTTGGTGAAGGCCGAATAGCTAAAATAGTTTATCCCATGCTTGAAGATAAATGCAAGCTTCAAAAACAGTTACAAATAGTTGAATTAATTTTAGTCAAATCTAAATCATAAAAAAATAATAAGTAACGGCTTAAAAATGCCTATGTTATGTTTAAATATGTGTGTGCATACTAATCATTACTTGAAAATAATTTCAAAAAAATGTGTAACCTTCCTTCCAATTCGATTAAATTATAGATAATTTCAAAGAAAACTTTTTTTTACCCATTGTTGTTGCTAATGTTGGTCTAGGTTCTGTCGTAGTCGGTGCAGGTACTGTTGGAATAATGGTTAAAAACTTTGAAATTTTTTTCATATTTCGAAAAAAAACTTCTGAATTTGAAAATTATGAGCTGTTTTTTCAAAGAGCGTTTCATAAAGACACATAAATAGAAGGGAAGATCGTTATCAATATAAATATTGTAAAAAATGAAAAGAACAAGAAAACCTCGAGAAAGACAGGTAACATTTTCAACGTTCATAAGCGAATCATCTAATCGGTAACGTAAATTCTCACGGCATACCAAAAAAGTCATCGCAGGGCTATTTACGTTTGAAACAATTGGTAAATTTTTCATAGCGTTGAAATAGATTATACTTTCCGCATTTGCCTAATAAATCATCTTATTAATGCATATATTAAAATGTATGCACCGCTATTAAAATATTCTGAATGGATTAAATCAAACGTAAATTTTTGCAATTTTAATTCTATTTCTATGAAATAAATTTTAATAATTCTAGTAAATTACTATTTCAGCATTATTTTTATGAAATAGAAAATTTTAACATATCATTGAAAAGTATAATAAAGTAACATTATTATTGTCCTTTTATTATTTGTTTTTTCCCTTTTTTTGAAAAATAAAGCACATCCTTATGATCGAATGCGCCTTACTAAGAACAAAAGCCACTCGCGAAATCTCGGAAACAAATTTTTTTATACGCTTATTTCTTATGGAAACATACGCTTATGGAAACATACGCTTATTTCATATGTATTTCATTTTGGTTTGCAAATATATATATACGTATACAATTGATAGCTATCAAAGGAATTGAGAAATTGAGGTTCAAAAGTTTCATGCAAAGTGATATAATCCACTTACCTCACCGGAACAAGAAATTCTAGCTACTCGGCATCCAAATTCATTTAGCATGTACTCAATGGTAAGTTTACCATCACCTTCAAACAATGTAGGGTTTATTACTCTTACACCTTCAATGTTTGCGCACCTGCTGCATGGTTCTGTAAATTTTATTAAAATTAAATTTTGACTGATAAAGTGCAAAGTTACCATGTAGAATATTGAATAAAAATTTGTTTACTAAAAAATTGAGACTTTCCTATAACGGAAATAATTTAACTAAAAATTAAAATATTAATGAAAACAGTGAAAATACTCGGTGTTGTAGTTGGTAACAATCTTGTTGTTGGTGGTAATATCGTTGTTGGTACTGGATGATCTATAAAGAATTGTGAAATTATAGCCTTAAATGTTTTTGCAAACAAATTACGAATACTTGAAGCATTGTTTTGATTCGTCATCGAATATCCACGGAGAAACTACAACAATTCATTTGTTTTGTTTCAACGAACAAAATTGAATAATTCAAACGGGATCCATTTCTTACCATTTATTAATTTGACCCTAGCTGATTAGTGCTGCAAAAGTCGTTGGAGGATAATCATTAATTATATTCCGAAAATTCATTAAATTTCATTTCAAATGAACTATGCCAATGAATTATTCTTTTATATTGTGCACAATTAAAAAATGTTTGCTCAAAAAATTCAATTAATACTAGATAGTGCGAAAAATATTAAACATCATTGCAGAAACAAAAGAACCTCTAAGTAGGCATGATACATTCGAAATATCTGTATTGAATCGGGGTGCTTTCCAACGTATATTGTCGTCACAAGTTAACGTAAGATGAACCACTCCAATTGGTGATATTGTCAGTGGACTAGCTTTGACCCCATTTGCATAGATTATTGCATCTTGCATAGTCTAAACAATAGCAACATCTTCATGTATTAGCAATGATATATTTCTACTTGATATCAATTCAAAGTGATATATTTCTGTTTGATATCAATTCAGATTAATTTATCGAAAGACATTTAATTGTCATGGAATGTAAATTTTACGAATATCGAAACTCAAATTCGATAAATGAAGCAAATAAAATCCTTTCTTGATGACTCCGTGAATAATAACAATAAGTTGGTGATTTTCTTTAATCCCTTCGTTGAACAAAAAAACAATTGACAGTTCAGAACAATTGACACTTGATACTAACGATAACAAAAAACAATTGACACTAACGATAGCAGCTGATCACGCAGTTAATATCTTTCTTAGCTTTTCTAGAAAAAAATTCTGCTATTGTAGTTACAAATATTGTAGTTACAATACCCGCACTCATTAATTCCATATTTTGGTACTCCAATATGGCGCAACCATTAAAAAACCAAAGCAACGTCTGTACAAATAATTTTGATTTGAGTTGTAATGAAGAAAATGTTGCGTAAAGTTATTTTCAATTTCTTATTGCACAATAAATTCTTAATGTTCTCTGTTCAGAAACAATGATTGTATTTTCTCCAACATGTGATTCTTTGTCATTTACTAATATGTAATCCTTTGCTTGAGCATTTTTACAATTGTTTATGACTATAAAATAGATGGAGTCAGATTGTCATCACTATCTCCAGCTAATTGATTGCTCCTTTTGCGAGTTCCCATAAACTAACCAAATTTAACGACTCATCGCTGTAATTTGTCTGTACTGTTTAGTAAGTCAATTCAGTAAACAGTTTCGAGAATCTTTTTTACGATGACGGCAATGTGCAGTATCGAAACTCTATCTATTCACACAAATCATTGAAAAAGTTTTGTTTTGTCATAATTTGTCATGGTATATGATCTACAAAAGAAATGTACCAGAAGATCGGCAGTACAAAAGACAGTAGCAGTACGACAGCCACGAGAATCAGATCCATAAACGATGCTCAGTTGACCATTCTTTTCGCCAGCAAGCAAACTCGTAGCGCTTACTCCTTGCAAATTGTTACAACTGCTGCACATTAACTCTAAAATTTCATTGGACTACAAAACAAAAAAAGTTTTTTGATACTATAAAGATATATGACATGCAGAAATATATCGGACAAAAATTTGTTTTCTAAAAAATTAAGACTTGGAAATAATTTAACTAAAAATTAAAATATTAATTTAAAGAGTAAAGATACTCGGTGTTGTCGTTGTTGGTACTGGCTGGTCTATAAACAGTTATGAAATTATATTCACAAAAATTTCTGCAAACAAATTAGCAATGCTGAAAGTTTTAATTTCATTCGATATCAAAAGCGAAATGTTGAAAATTCATTTAAAGTTTTTCGAATTTACGAGCCACAATATTTACGAGCGAGTGTGTAAAAATTTAAAATTGAGATTATGATAACTGTACGCTTCTGAATAATTTAAATTAAAGGGCTTAATTAATTTCATTTAAGATTTGACCTGTAATTACGTAGTGCTGCAAAAGAATTGATTAATGTATTAATAATTGATAATTATATTCTAAAACTTTAAAATTTGATTTTAAATGAAATTCTGAATGAAATTTCCCAAATGAAGTTCTCAAATTCTGCTGTTGAATAATTCATTTATACTGTTTACAATTTAAAAAATGTTTAATTCAAAAAGTTTAATTAATAATAAATAGTGCGGAAAATATTCATACTCCATTGCAAAAGCAAAAAAACCTCTAAGTAGGCATGATACATTCGAAATAACTGTATTCAATCGGGGTGTTTTCCAACGTTTATCGTCGTCACAAGTTAACATAAGTTGAACCTCTCCGATTGGTGATATCGTCAGTGGACTAGTTTTGAGCCCATTTGCATAGATTATTGCATCTTGCATAGTCTAAACAATAGCAACATCTTCATGTATTAGCAATGATATATTTCTACTTGATATCAATTCAAAGTGATATATTTCT
>CAOIUN010000684.1:0-13392 GCA_948294485.1 Mansonella sp. 'DEUX'
GTTCAATTTATACATGTTTGAACGTGCTGTTCTGATGATTCTTCCAAACAATGTTCAATCTTTCTATGTTTGAACGTGCTGTTTTGAATGGTTCTTCCAAACAATATTCAATCTATATATGTTTGATTGTGCTGTTTTAAATGGTTCTTCCAAACAATATTCAATCTATACATGTTTGAACGTGCTGTTTTGAATGCTTCTTCCAATCAGTGTTCAATCTATGTCTGTTTGAACGTGCTGTTTTAAATGATTCTTCCAAACAATGTTCAATCTATACATGTTTGAATGTGCTGTTCTGGTGATTCTTCCAAACAATGTTCAACCTATATATGTTTGATCGTGCTGTTTTAAACGATTCATCCAGACAATTTCAATTTAATATGTTTGAACGTGCTGTTCTGATGATTCTTCCAAACAATGTTCAATCTATATATGTTTGATCGTGCTGTTTTAAACGATTCATCCAGATAATTTCAATCTAATATGTTTGAACGTGCTGTTTTAAATGATTCTTCCAAACAATGTTCAATCTATACAAGAAGGTATCATACATTATTTACCGCATCATGAAGTATTAACCCCAGGAAAAACTACAAAACTACGAATCGTCTATGATGCTTCAGCCCATATCAAAGGAGAAAAAAGCTTAAATGATATGCTATATCGTGGTTCCACTACACTACCTGACTTAGCAGGTATTTTACTCCGCTTAAGAATGATGAAAAATGTTATAATAGCAGACATAGAAAAGGCTTTTTTGCAATTAGAGCTACATCCGGGCGATAGAAACTGCACTCGTTTTTTATGGCTAAAAGGTATTCAAAGAGAAATCACCAAGGAAAATTTGGTAAGTTATCGTTTTCAAAGAGTTCCCTTTGGTGTAATATCGTCGCCATTTTTACTTGCAGCCACCATCAATTATCATCTAGAAACTTACGGAAGCAAAATTGCTTTAGAAATTCAGAAAAACCTCTATGTTGATAATGTTTTATTACCCGCAAATGGAACCAAAGAAGCATTCAAAATCTACAATGAAATTCAAAATCTACATATCTTTAAAAATGCCTCAATGGATATTCGAGAATTCTTCTCAAATGACAACAATTTCAATGAACTCATTCCGGATTACGATCGAGCTGAAGTAAGTCAAATAAAAAAGATCCTTGGTATTAATTGGGACCCACTAAGTGATTCTATTAAACTAATTTTGAAACCATGGAATAACCAGATTCCAACAAAAAGGACAATTCTACAATTCATTGCTTGGGATTTGAGATTTTGGACACCATTTTTGGGATTTGTTCACATCTATGGCTACTGATTCTATTCTCTTCCTCATTACCGCTTTATTATATGTTAATGTTACCATTAAATACGCGTTGTATATAATTGTTACATAATTCTCGCGTTATCCAATTATTCTAATAAAAGGTTTAATTACCCAAATTTGAGGTGTCAACGCAACTTAACACAACGCAACGGTTTAACTACCCAAGTTTGAGATTCGACTGTGCCACGTTACAAAAAATTTTCCCGACATATATCTCCCTAGACATTATCAGATAACTAGGCTTCTCATACAACATCAACATGAAGAATTGTGCCATGCAGGAATCGCACACACATTAGCAGAATTAAGAAAAACTTCTGGATACCTAAAGGTAGAACTGAAGTAAAGGGAGTATTGAATAGATGCATGGCATGCAAAAAACAGAGAGCAAAACCTTTCAGATTACCAGAAATGGCCAATATATCAGAAACACGAATTAATCGTACTAGGACGTTTGAAAATATAGGACTAGATTATTTTGGTTCTCTTTCGATAAAGAATGAAAGCGGTCTCGCCAAAAGATGGATAGCATTATTCACGTGCTTTACAGCAAGGGCCGTATACCTCGAAGTAGTAGATGATTTAACAGCCGAAAGCTTTATGCACGTATTAAGAAGATTCAGCGCACGACGAGGTTATCCCAAACTCATACTTAGCGATAATGCTAACCAATTCCAATTAGTTTTCAGAACTATTATGAAGTATGCCGCAAAATTAAAAACCTTCTTGACAATGAAGGGAATCATTTGGAAAAATATAACGCCAAGAGCTCCATGGAGTGGTGGAGTATATGAAAGACTGATTGGCTTAATAAAAACAGCTATGAAACGATCATTGGAAGAAAATTACTGTGGCAAAAAGAATTAATCACATTAACGACCGAAATAGAAGGCATATTGAATACACGAGTAAGTTTCGACGATTATGTAGTCATAAGACCAATTGATTTTATTTCCCCAGGTGCATCTTTAGTCACTCAAATTTTTAGTGAAGAAGATCAAGAGGAACACACTCCCCAAAAAATGAGTACTCAAGATAAGCTAATTAAGTATTGGTCGCAAACAATCAAGACATTAAAACAATTCTGGAAATTATGGAGAAGGGACTACCTAAGTAGTCTAAAAGAACGAACACAAAGAAACCACGCCACGCCAAGATCAGTCACTACAAGGGAACCTATTGAACGAGAAATTGTACTTGTTAACGAAGCCAGATTCCCCGAGGCATTTGGAAACTAGCGAAAATAAAGAAGATCAAAAAGGGACCAGACGGAAAAATTAGGAACGCAATAATAGAAATGCCCAATGGAAAATTGCTAAATAGACCAATAAACATGTTGTGTCCTTTAGAAGTTCAACAATCAATACCGGACACCTCAAATCAAACTTCAGAACCAGAAGAACCAATAGCCATGAGAACCCGAGCAGCTACACGATCACGACAGGAAAACTCTCAAAGCACATCCTAGGCTTTCACTTTCCCTGCCGTTGGGAGTGTCGCGAAACCTGTACCGCGAATTTCAATAAGTAAATAAATATAATTAATTTTATAATGTAAGATTAATTTTTTATTTTTGTAGTCTTACATCCAAAAATTCAAGCCGTAGATAAATAATAAGGACATTATTTGACCTTGTGATCTCTCCATCATATCATCATTTTTTCCTTTATTATTTCACATTATAATCAATTTAACACGTCTTTATTTTATCCTTCATTATTTGACCTTATGATCTCCCCATAACATCCTTTATTATTTCACATTATGATCAACTCATCACGTCTTTGACCCCCCTCCTAATACTATAAATAGACTGTCAAACTTCCATTATAACGGTTTTTTCTTCATGGCAATATTCATCAATCTCATCATCCAGTTCTTTTTATATTTTTTATATTTTTATGTTTTTCGCGTTTATTAATGTTTCTAATTATGTTCGCGTGCGTTCATTAATAATTGCAATAAATGGTTTAATTACCCAAGTTTGAGATTGAGACTGCACAACATTCAAGTCAACCCGTTCTCTGTACCACAACTCATCACAACATTCAATTCAACCCGTTCACTTACCACAAATCATAACTTTCACAACACCACTCGAGTATGACAATGGACAAGAAGAATACACTCCTTATTTATTAAAAACAAAGGATAAACTTGTCGGGAAATTTTTGTCGTCCAACCGTTTATGAGTAGGGTGTGTTCTATATAATGCAAGAACACCTTGATTTTGGTAAATGAATCCTTTATTATAGATGAAAGGTGAGTGAATATTAATAGCAGAATAGCACGAGTAGAGCTTGAAACGCTTGGAATGTTTGGAATACAACTGAAACTACTGAATAATACTGAATACAACTGAATGAAGATTGTAAGTTAGATACAGTTTATATAGTCTGGAAGAGGGGGCGGATCTAGTCATTTGATGAACAGAAATCCTTTGATTTAGTCCGATTAATAACTTAATAGACCAGATTATGGTGAGCTAAGATGAGAAATAGTAAGGAGAAGATATGGGATCTAGCTAAGAAAGATACTTAAGGTGAAAATAATTACGGATAATGCCATAAAGGTTTTAGAACAGATACGATAATAATATGGGAGAATAATTATAGTATGTGAAGAAATATTCAAAAGTAACCTCACGGAATATATTCCTTATGATTTTATTTTAAATTTCGCGAATTTCGCGACAGGTATACTGAATACCCGACCCATAACATACGTTTTGATGATTATGTTGTTATACGACCAATTGATTTTATCTCACCAAATGCCTTTCTAATAACGCAAATTTTTAGTGAAGAAGATCAAAAGGAGTACACTGCTTATAGAATGAGTACCCAAGAGAAATTAATTAAATATTGGTCACATACAAATAAGGCGTCAGATCAATTTCGGAAATTATGGAAAAAAGAATACCTAAATAGTTTAAAGGAACGAACCCAAAGAAATCATAATCTCAAGATTAGTTAATACCAGGGAACCTTCAAGAAATTGTATTAGTTAAAGAACCTGAAATTCCCGCGGAATGTGGAAATTAGCAAAAATAAAAGAAATCAAGAGAGAGCGAGATGGAGAAATAAGAAATGCTATGACAGAAATGCCACATGGAAACCTGCTCAACAGGCCAGTGAATATGTTATATCCCCTGGAAGTTGAAAACAACGAAACTATTCAACAACCAACTCCGGAAACTCCAATTCAAAATTCAGAATCGGAGAAACCAATTGCTACGAGAACCAGAGCGGCCACACGGATACGAATAAAATCCGACCAATTATCCATTCTTCAATCCCATCAAGCCCTCTCTCTGGACTGTCGCGAAAGTCGCGAAAATTAAAATAAATTTTATACAAATTAAAATGGAATGCTTTCCATGATTCATCAGTTATCTCATTCTTTTATTTGTTTGATTTACATTCCTTAGATTTATCTCCCATCAAATGCAGATATATTTTATGCCAGATGTATTTTTTGCCCATATCTTAGTGTTCCGGTTATACAGAAAATTCCTTTCCTAACAATCATTTCATGAATATTCATCCAAAATCCTGATCCTAATCTTCGCATTGGATTCTATTACAATACTTATGTACAATTGGGTCTTAACAGTCTCCATTGTAAGCCACTCCTATTTCTAGCATATATAAATCCAGCTGTTCAATTCAATTCAGTCACGCTTGCAGTCATTCATTCACTTCATTCGTTCGTTTTCATTCCATATTTTAAAAATAAACGTTTACAAGCCGGCTTCTCGTCCTAACGCATCTTAGAGCTCACAATATTCGATACAACCCGGCCTCTCGTCTTCACTCAGCACAACTTTCACGACACGATATTTCATAAAATATAATTATTCCCAAATTTAATGCTTTTTAGAACATTAGATGTTATCCAGGTTCTTTATTTTCCATGCTTTGCTCATCGATGACTGAAATAAAACATCATACTGCAAAAAATACAATATCCCAAAATTCAATGCTTTTTAGAGTCTTAGATGTAACCTAGAAACTTGATACTTTTTTGATTTTCAATATTTTGCTTGTTTAACGATTGAAAGATAATATCATTTTCCAAAAAATGCAATATTCCAAAATTCAATGCTTCTTAGAAGTTTAGACGTTACCTCGAAACTTGAGAGTTTTTTAAGAATTTTCAATATTTTGCTTGTTTAATGACTGAAAGAATGTACCATATTTCATAAAATGTAATATTATTAAATTTCATGCTTTTTAGAACATTAGATGTTACCGAGAAACTTATGTCGCGAACGATCATATAGCGAAATCTCCAATGTACCGATAATTCAAACTGTAGATAAAAGTTAATAATATTATAAAGCATTCAATTAATTCCTATATCTTTGTTGTGATCTAAAGTTAATTCCTATTCTGCTACAATATCGCTTCAAAAATGCCGCTGTTGTGAATCATCTACGGTCCACCATAAATGATTCCCTCCTTTATCATTTTACCTTATGATCCTTCTATTAAGCCATTACTCCCTCCTCTTCTGCTACTATATATAGATTGTCAATCCTCCAAATAAGAACTCATTTGTTTCTTTATTCAATTACACTTATGTCCTTACCTGATTTTCCTTCTACATTAAATATTTACGTCCGCATTTGTTAATGCTTTTAATTGCGTTCGCGTTTGTTAATATTTTTAATAAAATTTTAATTATCAAAGTTTGAGATGATCCCGCAACTCAATTCAATCACTCAAACGCAATTCAACAACAAAACCAATTCAATTCAACGCAACATCCCTGGTATAAACGTTGGAGAATATCAACTAACCATCGACTCTCGCAAGAAGTTCACAACAGAAATTTTGATGCTCGAGGTGAGATAACGATGTCAAGCTACATTTTAGCCAATATCCAAATAGCAAAAACCAGGTTAATTTTTCTTCTTCAAGAAATATACTCCCTGGAGCAAGCATATCCTGATCCAAATGCACCACTGGAACAACAGGGAAACGTCTACAGCATGAGGAGAAAGGTTCTCGCGGATAAAATCGATAGAATACAATTATGGTTGATTCACTTGAAAAAGCAAACGACAAGTGATTCAGTTATATTCAAACAATCACCGCAACGAAAAGAAGGGAAGAAAAAATTTATGAAACAGTCATGGAGGTGAAAACGGATTATTCCAATTGATGCATGAGGGAAAGGAAGCACTGATAACGCTAACAAGGGATAAGCAGGAAGCTGAGCAAAAATGGGAACAGCTATCTATTAAAGGGAAAGAGTAAGGAACAGGAGAAATTTATTCCTTCTTCCACCTTACTGTCAATCTCTTTCAGTTGCTCTTACCTACCTTCAATGGCGACCCAAGGTCTATGGCGACAATTTGGAGCAGCTTTGACGCAGCAATCCATCCACAACCAATTCCGGAAACTGAAAAACTAAATTATTTGTATTCGTGTCTTAAAAGCAATGCCTTACAAGCCGTATCAGAATATGATATAGCTCCAGAAAACTATGGAGTAATCAGGCAACTGCTCAAAGAAAAATATGGCGATTCCTCGGCAATATCGACAATCTATATAATGAACTCAGTCTATCGAAAGAAATGAAAGAGATTGGATTATAACCGTCGAGAATATCGCACGAGTGTTGCGCCAACTGGAACCTTCAGGAGAAAACTTGCAGCATTCAAATACTGGAACTATGATAAAAAGCAAGTTGCTACCATGGATTTTGAATAAGGTATATACTCAGAAAACATTAGATATGCCTTGGTCAATTTCGAAATTAAGGGATTTCTTGTTAAAGCTGGTTAAGGTGAATCAATAAGTAAAGGATATTCATTCACCCGTGCTAACAATAAACTAACAATCACCAAATCTGAAAAAGAGAAGATAAGATCCTGGAGACAACAATACGAATTTTATTAACAATAAGAACTAACCAAAAATCGTCACAACCTACAATAACTAAAAGGAGACTCATCAATTGAGACTAACTGAGCCAGAAAAACAAACTATGATGATAGCTCCATTTGGTACGAAGAAACCAATGGAGTGTCCCACTTCTCACACGGAACTGAAGGTGCGAACTGAAGACAACGTAGTTATATCGTTCTGCGCTAATGTAGTCGAATATCTAACAAACAACAACTGTGGTTGATATACCAAAGGTTGTTATATTCAATTCGATGATTTAAATAACCATTGGGAAAAAACCTGATATACTGATTGGAGCGGACTATTTCTTCAAATCTATAAATCTACAAGATCTCAAGGAGTTACAATCAGGACATATATTAGTCAATCTAAGGTTGGCCTTATGATTGTTGAAAGTGATGACATCAACAAACTTTGTAAGAACAATAGTTATTCTACAGGGATAATATGCTCAATTTATGCAACTCTTAATTCAGAATTAGAAAAATTCTGGAAACTAGAAATGATCGGCATTCAATAATCTCCCACTGTAGATGACAATCATCAAGCTATAAAACATTTTGAACAAACTGTCATTATGATGGATAGAAGATATCAAGTACATTGGCCGTAGAAAAACTCCAAACAAAAACTGAGCAACAATTATGATTGTGCCTTAGACGTTTGAAGTATCTAGTTAAACGTCTACAACTCAAATCGCTTCTTCATTTATACGACAAAACGATCAAAGATCAATTACAAACAGGAATAATTGAAGAAGTACCTCCAAACGATAAGGTTGGTGTTACACATTATCTACCACGAGGTGCTAACCCCTGGCAAAAATACAACCAAATTAAGAATAGTCTATGACGCTTCAGCACGTCACAAAGGACTTAAAAGCCTAAACGACATATTGTATCGAGGTTCAGTAGTGCTACCAGATTTAGTTGATGTATTACTAACGATGAGGCTAGTTTCTTTCTGGAAAGCAACTTTAACATTTTTTTATACAATTTAATTTCAATTGCTTCAATTTTTTCAAATCTTTGAAGCTGAGGTGATATTATCGAGAAGGAAAAACTCATTATTTTCCTCATTTGATTTCTATATAAAAAAGCAACCCATATCTTAAGAACAACAAAGAGATAACTAAAGATGATTTATATATATTTAAGATATACTTTCATGATCCGCTTTTAACTGAAATTTAAACAAACTTAAATGACTTGTACTAGTGAATAAGTGAAATGTGAGCATCGTTTATTCCAAGCATCATTTTAATGCGATTTGTTATAAAATTTTTTAATAACCATGATTATTAAATCTTTTTAAGAAGAAACAAATGAATTTTTCCAAGGAATGCGATAATTGGAAAATATGAGTGGAATCCATAGTTGTTATAAAATTTTCATTCGGAAGAGTACTGAGTAAGTAAAGGAAGAAAATGATGTGATTTTTAAGCAATTTTAATTGTTTTAAAATTTATCATCTCCGGACTTTTTCTACTTTCACGTCATCTTTTGGCTTTTCTCTATCTTTATTTCAGCAATATTCCCCAAATTATGTTTTATTTTATGAGACATAGCTCCCTTCCAACAAAAGATTGTGGCGCTGAAAAAGATGGAGTGCAGCAACTATCAGTTTCTCAAAAATAAATGATGAATGGATGGTCCTCAGGAGAGAGCATAAAGGGATAAAAGCGATAAGAATTAAGGATGGTGAGGATTAATCAAACCTGGTGCAGATATCATCGTGTAATAATGCCATAGAAATTTTACAATATCGGTCTTAGATTGCTTGATTTACTGAAGAATCAAAACTGAAAAGAGATTTTAAATATTCATTTCCCACAAAAATACATTATTTTACTGGACTGAACAAAAGTAATGTGATTTCAACAAATATATCTTATTTAATTATTATATGTACCAGGCCAAATTACTTATAGCACAAATTTGATCTAATCTGTTGGTACAATATTTGTCATTCCAATTTCTATTAAATAAATAAAATGAATATATCTTCATCTGGTACCTCCAACAGCCGGCAACATCTCAGTGTTATGCGTTTTCTAAAGATTTAAATTCCTACATTTTAGCAAGTCCAGAGCTTCAAGTTCTAATGTCCTCTTAAGATGATTAGGGAAAACTATTTCATTCATTCTTGGATTGTCACTAAAACACAATGCAAAACAATATCCAAAAAATATCATACTTTGTCTCTTCACTCATCAATTCGCAATTCCCAAATTCGAACTGTCTTATCATTACTACAAGAAATAAAGCTCTCTAAGATTAGAAAAAAATTTTGAAATAATAAGAATTATAGCAACAATTAAAAAAAATATATATATATAAAAACTATTGCAAAGATTGAAAATGTTCCAAAGGAAAAAAAAAACCTCTCTAAAAGTTTCAGCGATTTTCATAACTTAAAAATTACAAAACAATTAAAGTTTTGTACCCTATTAGATGTTAAGTGTAAACTGCCAAATGGCCCTCTCATGAGCTTTCTTAATTATTTGAAGCATCTCATTTGTTCAAATAAAAATATGTTATCGTCCTAAAAGTGTTTGTTTTATAGATAATTAGGAATTTGAGCATATCAACAAGGTTTTTTGGGGCAAAGAGGCAAATTGGATATCCTTAGCTAGCAGACGTGAAACTTACCTTTATCGCTGAAATAACATGTTTGTCGTTTGTTACAAATAATAATGCGATGATATCACTATTTGTTTATCCTTTACGTGTGCAAAATCTGAAAAATAACAACGAAACATTAAGCTTGAATCACTCAACTGACGACTACCTCTTGCAAAATGCAATCAGCCCCTCGAAATTATCATTTATTTCTTAGAAACCCAAACTGTAATCTTCGATATTTCAATCATATATAAGAGTAAAACAATGCATATTTCAAAATAGCTACAACAATTTTAGCAGTGCCTACTTCCGATAATCTAAAATGTTAGCTATGTTAAATCTGTATATCATTTAAAAATTCCAGAATTTAAATTGATGAAAAAACTTTCATTTCTTTACCCACCTTGAGAATATGAAAGTTCCACATAATGGCTGATTTGTGCTTCCCGACACACAGCCGAATTCACTTTCTACAACTGAAGACAGTGAACATCTGTGCGATGATCTAACTAAAATGTGAAAAATAACTATATGAAAAAAATAGAATTAAAGTCCGTATATGAAATCACAATTTGCTACACTGATTGCAGATACTGCTCACATGATTCAAGTCAGCTAAATCATTAAATTGCACTTCGTTTGATTTGAAATCGACCAAGACTGCTTCAGATATAACTGAATCAAAAAGAAAATAAATCAATTAATCCAAGATATATCTCAGCATTGCGATAATATGCTTAGAGAGTGGAATGAAAGAAATTGAGAGAGCCAGAAAAGAAAGTATAACATAGACATGTATATTCATCAGAACACTTCGATATCGAACTTAAAACCAAGAGGAGGCTATATTAATCACTGATATTTCGATTTCCAATTATTAATATTGCTTTAATAATAAGGTTTTTGCAATTCAAGTGGCATGGATATAATTCGAAATTTTCTTTTCATGAATTGCATATCTATAAATATTTGTTAATGCAACAGCAAATGAATAAAAAGTTTCCCAGATATTGGCGCATTCCATTTCCACACTGCTTCAAAGCTGAGCTTTGAACGCATTTCATCAACCCATTTCACTTTCCCACTGGGTTTGTATTCATTTATCTTGAGATCAAAATGGTGACATCTTTTTTGACACCTATTTCTGAAATTGCTTCCGCATCACCCACTGCAATTGCAATCAATAACTTGCCATTTCTACTGATATAGAGTTTTACCATCACCAGCGATTAAATATGCCATTTAAATATTTTACCATCATCAAGAAAAAATCTCAAAATGTTGAGTGAAAGTACCTTTCAGCTGACTTTTCCCAAGCTTTCCGAAGTTTTTTCGTTAAACGCTTCTGTGATTCATTGTTATCATAGATCCAGAAAATATCAACACATTGTAATGATAAAAAATCAAACAATAATAATTTTTCAAAAACGTTGCTACAATGAAATATGAATTTGAAGTACAATAGAATAGCAAATGTTATAAATAAATGAAATAAATGAAGTCTTTGTAAAAAAAAAATTAAATGAAGTCTTTGCAAAAAATAAATAAATAAATGAAGTCTTCGTGATGTCAGGTATTGTGAGTATCTGGTTGTCCATTTATTTTTTGGTATGTCATTCTCTTAAGAAATTAGTGATACATGCGGAAAACAAATAATTTATAAATCACACTAGTACGATTATAACATTCATGTTTATTATCCTCTTTTTTTAAGCTTTAATTCTGCACAAAAATTTCTCAATGATAACAAAGAAAAACCCCAAAAAAAATGATCTCTACGTATTATATTTTTCTTGAATTGGTCCAGAAAGTCCCATTCCTTAATCGAATACATTACTGATTTTTCGAATTAAACATCAGAAAATTCTACTTTAACTACTAATAACTACTAATTTAACTACTAATTTAACTATTAATTTAACTACTAATACACTGCTGATTTTTCGAATTAAACATCAGAAAATTCTACTTTAACTACTAACTATTTAACTAGTGGGTCGACTGAACAGCTAAATGATAAATCTAATTTTCTAATAATTACAATCATGTATTAAAAATGATTTTTTGAAATATGATAAAAAACCGCAAATTTCGACAAAAGTGGTATTTCTAGTAATAATCGTATGAATGATGAATTGAGCGTAATTCAATCTCGTAGAATCTGGACAAAGTTTAGAAACTTGTGAAAACACCATTTATAGTCCCAAGCTTTCGGAGAGATACCAGAATTTTTAAATAGTCCCCGACTTGTGAAACATCAAATCAATCTGCAACAAGAAGTAACGTGATCTACATTTGAAGTGGATAGTTTGAAAACTGGAATCCCATAATTGAAACTATTTTTGAGAAAAAGAAGTAAGAATTTCTCCCGTTATTAATTCGAATTTAATTTACTGTACTGTCATATTCAGTTCATTATCTAATCTTTCAAACTGTAACTTATTATCAAAGAAGTGCTAATTTTGCTGGAAAATCTATTTAAAGTCAGTACAACAAATAAATTTGAAGACAGTTCTGCTATTTACCATTTTATTTCATTTTCAGTGGAATAATTTAGCAGAATGAATTACCAAAATTTTCATATCTGAAAAAAACTTAGGAAGTAACGTGGTTTACATTTGAAATAGATTGTTTGGAAACTGGAATCCCATACTTGAAACTAATTTTAATTGATTCGAATTTAATTTACTGAACTGTCATATTCAGTTCATTATCTAATTTTTCAAACTGTAACTTATTATCAAAAAAGTGCTAATTTTGCTGGAAAATCTATTTAAAATCAGTACAACAAATAAATTTGAAGACAGTTCTGCTATTTACCATTTTACTTCAATTTTCAGTGGAATAATTTAGCAGAATGTATTACCAAAATTTGCATATCTGAGAAAAACTTATCACAAAAAAGTACTTAACAATGGAGTTAATTATTTCAATCATACTTTTTTTGTCACTTCAAAAATGATAAAATTATTTCTTATTTTTTACGAATGCTTTTAATTATGAAAATTAGCTTTTCAGCATTTTGGAAGTTCATCCATGAACTGAAAAGATATGAATGTATCATCGATCAAGCGCCTTTTCTTGAAAGTCATGGTTAACAGTTTTCTTTTTCTGAATTTATCTCAATATTTGTGAAAAGAATTTTTTCAGACAAACTATCATCCATTCAGTATTCATGCCTCTGTTTTTCTGATTGAATAAATTAAGAAACACAAAAAAAATATGAGAGATCTGTAAAAGGTACAAAAAAGTTAAAATAGGCGTAACACTTAAAGCGAAAATAAATTAAGAAGAAAAATGAATAACAGTCGTTTTACACTTTCTAAATAATTGTTAAAAGTAAGACGATAGTATTTGTCGCGAAATTATAACGCGAAATTCCCAATAGGGTTTAATCTGATTCTATTAACGGCTTTTATGAGCCACCTAATTAATTTGTAATGTTTAATCTCTTTGTTCCAATTATAAGCTATTAAACTCCTTCTTACCATAAACTAACAAAGAAGCAGCTGCAATTAAC
>CAOIUN010000685.1:0-13376 GCA_948294485.1 Mansonella sp. 'DEUX'
TGAATAGTTTTTATATTATTATGCTGCGCTACATCGATGTTGTATATTTTTTAGCAAGGGGGAGAGAATTTTTTTAGTTTGAGACTGTTCTTCTTATATAAAAATTAAACTTGATATTAGTTTAGTTCGTCGTGAGACAGAGCGGTTTATCTTGTATATTTTTTTTTTTATTGGTGCTAGTACGAAAGGAAAGTTATGGAGGTTAATATTTATGGCTTTTGTATTTTTATGGATTTTTCTTCTGATTTTAAATTTTATTATTATTTTTTTTTTTTCTTTTTTTGTTCCTTTTTTGATATTTTTTTTTTCTATAGTTATTTCTTATCGTGATTTTTTTGATGGAAAGTTGGATAGTTATGAGTGTGGGTTTGTTGTAATTGATTCTGTTTATGGTTTTAATATTGTTTTTTTTTCTATTATTTTGATGTTTGTTATTTTTGAGTTGGAGGTTATTATTTTTATTATGTTGATTGGTAGTGATTTTTATAGTATTTTTTCTTTTTTTTTATTGTTTGTTTATATTGTTTTTAGTTTTTATTTGGAGTGGTATTTTGGTAAGTTGGTGTGATTTTTTTAGAACTATAGTATTTTTAATATTTTTGATTGCAGATCTAAAGATTTTTTGTTCTTGAGTTATCTTTTTTAGTTTTGAAAACTGATTTTGAACGAATTGTTCTTAACTTTTACTGAATTAGTTTAAGTTAAAAATTAAATGTTTGGGTCGTTTAGATTAGTTTTCAGTTGAAAGATTTAGTATAATTTTTAGTATAATTCATTGTCTGTGATTAGGAATTTGTCTTTTTAGTCTTTTAGTTTATTTTTTTTTTGAATTTTTCATTTACGATGAAAAGGTTTGTAGACTTTTTGTTTATTTTGTCTGGTATGTTATTTGTTTTTATTGTATTGCTATATGTGTTGTTATGGTTTTGCCCTATGGTAAATGGGTTTTTAGTTGTGGTTTTAATGATTTTTTTAGTTTTATTATGACTATTAATTTTGAAGTTTGTTTGTTTATGTTTGTTTTATTGTTAGTGTCTTTTATGGTTTTTTTATATGGATCTTTTTATATGGTTGGTGTCTCTCGTTTATTTTATTTTTTTTTTTTTTTATTTTTATTTGTATTAAGTATGAGTGGTTTGATTATTTTTAGTGGTAGGATTGTTATGGTTTTGATTTTTTGGGATTTTTTGGGTGTTAGTAGTTTTTTTTTGGTTTTATTTTATGGTAATATGGGTTCTTTTAGGGGTTCTATAAGGACTATTTTTACTAATCGTATTGGTGATTTTTGTATTTTTTTGTTTTTTAATGGTTTTGTTTTTTTTTCTTGTGGTTCGTTATCTTATCAATTTTTTAGTTCTTTGGTAGTTATTATGTTGCTTGTATCTTCTTTTGTTAAGGGAGGTCAGTATCCTTTTGGGAGGTGATTGCCTAAGGCGATGGCTGCTCCTACTCCTGTTAGGTGTTTGGTTCATAGAAGGACTTTGGTTACTGCGGGTGTTATGTTGATAGATTGTTATGTTTTTGTTACTTTAAATGCTGATGTTTTAGGTTGTGTTTTTTATGTTGGTTTTTTTACTATAGTTTTTTCTGGTTTTTGTTCTTTAATTGAGGGTGATGCCAAGAAGATTGTGGCTCTTAGTACTATGTCGCAAATTGGTTTTTGTTTTTTAGCTATTGGGAGAGGGTTTCATTATTTATCTTATGTTCATATAATTAGGCATTCTTTTTTTAAGAGTCTGTTGTTTATGCAAGTTGGTTATTTAATTTTTGTTAATTTTGGTCAGCAGGATTATCGTAGTTATTCTCTAATGAGTTTGTCTGCTCCTTTGTTGGTTAAGTTTCAAGTTTTTCTTTCTGTAGTTTGTTTGTGTGGGCTATTGTTTACTAGTGGTGGTTGTAGTAAGGAGTATTTTATATCTCGATTTTATTATGGTTCTTATAGGATTTTATTGGTTTTTTTTTATTTTGTTGGTGTTTTTTTAACTTTTTGTTATTGTTATCGTTTGTTATTTTTGTTTCGTATTGGCAGAGGGGTTTTTGATTATGTTGGTTTTTCTAGTAAGTTGTTTTATTATTCTTGTTTTTTTTTAGTTTTTTTTTCTATTGTTTTTACTTTTTGATGAATTGTTAGTTTTTTGCATTTGCCTGTGGTATTTAATCGTTTTGAGTATTTTGTTGGTCTTTTTTATGTTTTTTTTATTTGTTGTTTTTTAAATTATTTTTTTCGTTATTTTTTTGTTGAATTTAGAAATAAATTTTTTATGGATTATTATTCTAATGTTGTGTATAAGATGATTCCTAGTTTTTTTTATTTTGATAATTTAATTATTGGTTTTAATTATTTTTTTTTCGGATCTTTTCGTTTGTTTTCTTATTTTTTTTTTTCTTTATTTCGTGGTTTTTATCATGTTGGTTTGTTAATTGTATTTTTTTTTGTTTTGTTTTTCTTGATTTTTTAGATAGTAATATTAGTATAATTTATTATTTTTGATTTTCGATTAAAAGATTGATATTATGGATAAGGATTTTATTAGTCTTCTAAACTGATTATGAGGTGAATTCTCACTTATTTTGTTATTTTTTGTTTTTTTTTTGTTACTTTTTTTTAGTTTTATTAATTTTTGTGTTGTTGATTGTGTTATTTGATGGAGGGTGTTTGTTATTTGTACTTTTGTTTTTATTTTTTTTGTAAAAAATGTTGATAGTTTTTGTTTAGTTAATTATTATTTAATTCAGGAAGTTAGTGGTTATTATTTTTTGTTTTTTGATAATTGGGTTTTACAGTTTATGGTTTTGATGTTGAAATCTGGCTCTGCTCCTTTTCATTTTTGGTTGTTTAGGGTATTATCAGGTTTAAATAAATGGTATCTTTTATGGTTTTTGGTTTTACAGAAATTGCCTTATTTTTTTGTTCTAGTCAATTTTTGTGGTGATTTTTTTTTTGTGTTACTGTTTATTGGTATGGTTGTTTGTTACTTACAGTTTTTTTATTTTCGTAGTTTTGGTGATATAGTTGTTATTAGGTCTACTGAGTCTTTTAATTGGTTGTTGCTTATTAGTATTTTTTCTTTTAATGAGGTTTTTGTTTTTTTTTTTTTTTATTATATTACTATGGTTGTGGTTATTTCTTATTTGTATAGATGGGGAGTCAGATTTTTTAGTGTTGAAATATTAATGGTTTTTTTTAATGTTCCTATGAGTATTACTTTTTTTTTGAAGGTTATAGTTTTGTTTGATGGAGCTATTGGTTATTGTTATTATTTGTTATTGTTATTATTACCTTTAATGTCTATTGGATTGGGTTATTTTTTTTTCTTAATTTGTATAATGAGGTTTAATTATGGTTTAAAGTATTATGATTATTTTTTATATTTAGTTTTTTGCTTTGGTTTGTTGTCTATTTTTTAGCTGTTTTAGTTTTTTTTTAAAAATATCTGATTTGTAATTAGGAGAATTTTTCAGTTTGTATTTAGTTTTTTTTCCTATTTTGCTGTGTTTTTTTGATTTCTTTTTTTTTTTTTGTTTTTTTTTTATTTTTATTTTTGTTGGGGTTGTGGATTGTTCTTGATGTGGAAATTTTTATTTTTTTGATTCTTTTAATTTTGTTTTTTTATCTTTTTTAAGGATTTTTGTGCTAGGTTTTATTTGTTTGTCGGAGTTGACAAATGGATTGGTTTTTTATAGTTGTTTAATTATTTTTTTTGGGATTTTTTTTTTTTATTCTGGTAGTCTTGTGGTTTTTTATATGTTTTATGAGTTGACTATAATTCCTGTTTTGTTTTGTTTGTTGGGCTTCGGTCGTCAGGTTGAAAAGATTAGAGCTTGTTATTATCTTATTTTTTATACTTTATTTTTTGGTATGCCTTATTTATTTATTTATAGGCGTATTTTTTGTTTTTTTAATTTTGTTTATTATGATTTTTTTATGTCTTTTGAGTTTGTTGTTTTTCTTAGCATATGTTTTTTGGTTAAGTTTCCTGTTTATTTTTTACATGTGTGATTGCCTAAGGTTCATGTTGAGGCTCCTACTAGTACTAGGATGATTTTGGCTGGTGTTATATTGAAATTTGGTGGTGCTGGTCTTTATCGTGTTGGTAAGTCTTTGAATTATTTTAGTTTAGAATTGATGTTTTTTTTATCTTTGGTTAGAATGATTTTTTGTTCTTTTATTTGTTTGATACAGAGTGATTGTAAGTCTTTGGCTGCTTATTCTTCTGTTTGTCATATAGGGTTTGTTTTATTGTCTGAGATTAGAATATTGTATTATGGCAAGAGTATGTCTTTAGTTATGATGATAGCTCATGGTTATACATCTGTTATGATGTTTTATTTTATTGGTGAGTTTTATCATATTGCTGATAGTCGTTTAATTTATTATTTACGTGGTTATTTTAATATTAGAGTATTATTTAGTTTAATATTTTGTTTGACTATGGTGTCTAATTTTGGTTTTCCTGTTTGTATTTCTTTTTTTTCTGAGTACTTAATATTGAATTGGTTTAGTTCTGTTTTTTATTGAGGTATTTTTTTCTTGTTTTTTTATTATTTGGTATCTTTTTATTATTCCATTTATGTTTTAGTTTGTTTTTTGGTAGGTGGTAAAATTAGTTATGTTTGTGATATGCGTGGTGTAGTTTGTTTACCTATAGTTTTTATGATTTATAATTTTTTTTGATTTGTTTTTGTTATTTAGTATGAATATTTTTTGTGGAATGACTTTTGGTAATTTTTTGAGGCAAAGGATTTATAATACTGTTAATCATAAAACTATTGGTACTTTTTATATTATTTTAGGTTACTGGGCTGGTTTAGGTGGCTCTGTGTTATCTATGATTATGCGTTTGGAGTTATCTAGCCCGGGCGGATATTTATTGTCTGGTAGAGGTCAGGTTTATAATTCTGTTTTAACTATACATGGAGTTTTAATAATTTTTTTTATGGTTATACCTATTTTGATTGGTGGTTTTGGTAATTGGATGCTTCCTGTAATATTGGGCGCTCCTGAGATGGCTTTTCCTCGTGTTAATGCTTTATCTTTTTGGGTTACTTTTTCTGCTTTGTTGATGGTTTATCAGTCTTTTTTTATTGGTAGTGGTCCGGGAAGTAGTTGAACTTTTTATCCTCCTCTTAGTACTGTTGGGCAGCCTGAGATATCATTGGATGTGATAATTTTGGGTCTTCATACTGTGGGTATTGGTTCTTTACTGGGTGCTATTAATTTTATAGTTACTGTACAAAATATACGTTCTATTGCTGTTACTTTAGATCAAATTAGGATGTTTGTTTGAACTTCTTATTTGACTTCTTTTTTATTGGTGTTATCTGTGCCTGTTTTGGCTGGATCTTTATTGTTTTTGTTAATAGATCGTAATTTTAATACTTCTTTTTATGATACTAGTAAGGGGGGTAGTCCGTTGCTTTATCAGCATTTATTTTGATTTTTTGGTCATCCTGAGGTTTATGTTATTATTTTACCTGTTTTTGGTATTATTAGTGAAGCTGTTTTGTTTTTAACTGATAAGGATCGTTTATTTGGGCAGACAAGGATAACTTTTGCTTCTATTTGAATTGCTGTATTAGGTACTTCTGTTTGGGGTCATCATATATACACAGCTGGCATGGATATTGATACACGTACTTATTTTAGTGCTGCTACTATGATTATCGCTATTCCTAGGGCTGTAAAGGTTTTTAATTGACTTGGAACTTTTTTTGGTTCTAATCAGAAATTTCAGCCTTTGTGGTGTTGAACTTATAGTTTTATTTTTCTTTTTACTGTTGGTGGATTGAGAGGTATCATTTTAAGTGCTGCTAGCTTAGATGTTGTTTTACACGATACTTATTATGTAGTGGCTCATTTTCATTACACTTTGAGTCTTGGTGCTGTTTATGGAATTTTTTGTGGTTTTTGTTTGTGGTTGCCTTATGTTTATGGGGTGTCATTTGATAGCGGGATAATGATAGCTGTTTTTTTATGTTTTTTTATTGGTACTAACATGACTTTTTTTCCTATGCATTTTGCTGGTTTGCAGGGTATGCCTCGTAAGATTTTGGATTATCCTGATTGTTACTCTATATTTCAGATTGTTTCTTCTTTGGGTTCTATGGTTACTTTTATTGGTTTTATGTTGTTTAATTATTTGTTGGTTGATTCTATTTTTTCTTCTCGATTTTTAGGTATTTCTTTTTATAATGGTCACAGTCCGGCTTATGTTTTAAATGTTCCACCAATGCCTGATTCTTTTATTGAGGATTTTTTAGGTGCCGGGTTATATTGGAAATCGATGAGAAAGAATATTCCTTTGTATGGTTATCGTATTGTGGGTTATGGTTATTTTAGGAAGTAATTGTAGAATTAGGTTAAATTTAAACTTTTAGTTTTCAAAACTAAGAATTTTTTCTATTAAATTAATTGAATTCTGAGTTTTATTGTGATTTAATTTTTTTTCTTACTTTTTATATTGTAGTTTTTTTATTTCTATGTTGGTGTTTTGTTTTAGTTTTTTAGAGGGGGACCCTTTAAAGAGTAGTGTATTAATGTGTTTAGGTATTTTATTCATAAGTTGTTATATTTCTTTAGGTTTACATGTTTGATATTCTTATTTTGTTATTTTGGTTTTTTTGAGAGGTGTTTTTTCTTTGTTAACTTATTTTTGTAGTCTATCTAATTTTAATAGCTATAATAATTATTTTTATTTGATTGTTGTTCTTTTTTTTTTGCTGTTTATTTTTTATTTTTTTTTTGATTACGATTTTTTTTTTTTTTGTCATTTAGATTTGAATTTTTTGTGTATCTATTATGATTTTAATTATTACTATATTTTTTGGATTGTTTTTGTTTTGTTGTTATTTTTGAGTTTGATCAGTTTTAGTTTGAGTGGTAGTTTAATTTTTATACGAGGACTTTGATATTAAAATAGATTTTCTATATCTGATTACGGCTCAGCTAGAATTAATATTTTTTTTTTTTGGATTTAGTTTAATTAAAATTTCTTTTTTTGGGTTAGAAGATTTTTCCAAAGTGTTGTATATTTTTTTGAATTCTTTATTTTTTCTGCCTGCTAGTTTCACTTTAACTTATATATGAAATTATGGTAGGATATTGGGTATTATGTTGATGTCGCAAATTGTTACTGGTTTTTTTTTAACTTTTTATTATACTGCAGGGGATGCTTTTAGTTCTGTTCAGTATGTTATATTCGAAGTTAATTTTGGTTGGCTTGTTCGTGTTATACATTCTAATGGTGCTTCTATATTTTTTTTATTTATTTATTTACATATTTTTAAGGGATTGATCTATGGTAGCTATCGTCTTACAAAGGTATGACTAAGTGGTATTGTTATGTATTTTTTACTAATGGGTATTGCTTTTACTGGTTATGTGTTAATTTGGGGGCAAATAAGGTACTGAGCTGCTGTGGTTATTACTAGTCTTATAACTTCAATTCCTTACTTGGGTAAGTATTTGGTTTGATGAATTTGAGGTAGTTTTAGTGTTTGCAGTAATACTTTAAAGTTTTTTTATTCTATTCATTTTATTTTACCATGATTATTGATAGTTTTGGTTATTTTTCATTTATTTTTTTTGCATTTTACTGGCTCTAGGTCTGCTCTTTATTGTCATGGAGATTATGATAAAATTCATTTTTTTCCAGGGTTTTGGATTAAGGATAGTTTTGATTTTTTTTTTTATTATTTATTGGTCTTATTTAGTTTATTTTTTTCTTTTAGTTTAATTGATCCTATGATTTTTGTGGAATCGGATACTATAGCTAGTCCAGCTCATGTGGTGCCTGAGTGATATTTTTTGTTTGCTTTTACTATTTTACGTTCTGTTCCTAGAAAGTTGTTTGGGGTTATTTTGATATTAAGTTCTGTTTTTGTTTTATTATTGATTGCTTTTACTGTTAGATATCGTTCAATTTTGGATAATATTTTATATTTTATTGTTATGATTTTTGTTATATCTTTTTTTTGGTTAACTTGGGCGGGTCATTATCCTACGGATTATCCTTTTGATTTGTTCAATATTATTTTTACTTTATTGTATTTTGTTTGTATTTTTTTTATTTGTTTATTAAATTTTTTTAGAAATTTATTGTATAAGTTTATTTTTAGTATAATAAGTATAGTAAATTTAGGTTTTACTGGTGTAAAATAAAATTTTTTTAAAGTTTCGTAAGTTTCATAAGTTAGAATATAGGTATTATCCTGTCATGGTCGGTGTTGGTATTTTGGGTTTTGATATTAGTTTATCTTTGTTTATGAATTTTGGTATATTTTTTTCTTTTTTTATTTGTTTGCTATATTTGTTTTATGTTTTTTTATTGTGAGTTAAGGATGTTATTATAGAGGATATCAGTGGTGAATATTCTTTTTATGATTATCGTATGTTTGTTCAGGGTTTTCGTTTGTTTCTTTTTAGAGAATTGTCTTTGTTTTTTTCTATTTTTTGATCTTTTTTTGATTATTCTCTTTGTCCTTTGACTTGGTTTGGAGGGGAATGATGCCCTATTGGTATTTTATCTCCTGATTATTTAGGTATTAATGGTGCGGCTAGAATTTTTTTAATGATAAATAGTCAAATTCTTAAGTATTCTCGTCGATTTTTATGTTTGAATATATTAAATTGTGAATATTATTTACTGGTTTGTATTTTTATTGGTTCTTTTTTTCTGTGTTTTCAATATTATGAGTATGCTAATAATTGTTTTGTTATGAGTGACAGTGTGTATGGTAATGTTTTTTATATTGGTACTGGACTTCATGGAATACATGTTTTTATTGGTGTTATTTTTTTAATTTTTAATTATTTTCGTATTAAGATATTTAATTTTAACTGGTATCATACTCAGTCTTATGATATATCAATTGATTATTGGCGATTTTTGGAGTGAATGTGGGGGTTAATGTTTAGATTATTATATGTTTGAGGTTCTTAATATTGTTTTGTAAGGGGAATGTTTTTGGTGGTTTTTATTATGTTCATTTTTTGTATAATAAGATTTTGGTTGTTTTCTTATTTTAAAAAAGTTTTTTGTTTTTATAGTTGTTAAGTTTAGTTGTTAAAACATAATATATGTGTATGTACATTAAAATTTATTTATGTACATACACATAACATATATGTACATTTTATTAATAAAAGTGTACATATATGTTTAACAATT
Source organism: Mansonella sp. 'DEUX' (assembly GCA_948294485.1). Taxonomy (NCBI): domain Eukaryota; kingdom Metazoa; phylum Nematoda; class Chromadorea; order Rhabditida; family Onchocercidae; genus Mansonella; species Mansonella sp. 'DEUX'. The sequence goes on from CAOIUN010000685.1 coordinate 9,171, forward strand.
ACATAGAATGTTAGTAATTATAAATAAATTACTATAATAAATCCAACAGATAGTTGAATTTATAAACCTTTTAGAAGTATACATATTATAAACTTAATATACTTGATTTGCATTCATGAGATTTTTGTATACTAGGCTTTTTAGTATAAAAAGTATAACTATTTTAAGCGTAGTTGGTTTTAAGCTAGAATTTTTAGTATATTTTGGTATTACTAACTGTTGATTAGTGGGTTTATAATTCTTAAATATGGTAGGATAAAAAAGTCTATAAGATTCATATTCTTGGGGTTAACTGTATTTAAAGGATTATTTTAAATTTAGAATTTTTGATTCTTAATCAGAAGGTTTATTCTTTGGTTATTTTTATTTTTTTTGGCTTTTTTGTTTTTTGTTTTTAAATATGATCGTTTAATTTTTATATTGTTAGGTGTTGAATTTTTTTTTTTTTCTTTGATTGTTTATTATGTTTTTTATTTTGAATCTATGATGTTTTTTTATTTTATTTGTTTTGGTGTTATTTCAGGTGTTGTTGGGTTAGTTATTTTTTTTTTTAGTATTAAGGGTTATGGTTTAGATAAGGTTTTGTTTTATTTTTAGAATTTTAAGTTTGATTTTGGTTTTGGTTGTATTAAGATAGTATTACTTATTTTTAGTTTATTTAATGTGTAATTTTTTGTTCACTGGTAGTTTTTTGATTGTTTTATTAGTGTTCCAGAATAATCGGCTATACATTTTAATTTTTAACTCTAATTGTTGTGATGTTTTCTTGTTTTTTGGGTTTTTATTTTGATCTTTTGTAAAATATTTTAATTTATTTTTTTTTTGAGAAAATTTTAAAAATTTGGATTATTGAACTGGATTAGTACCCAGGTAATCAAAATTAATTAATTCGGGAGTAAAGTTTTGTTTAAACCGAAAAAATATTGACTGACTCTGGATTTCTTTTTGGAATATGTGTATGGAGAGCCCTCTTTAATAGTAAATCTTTTTTTGCACATGTATGATTGTTTAGTTTTTATTTTGTTTTGTAATGCTTTTTTTAGATTTAAAACAGATATATACTTGGCTTATGGGTTTATTAATCATGTATTACTATTATAAATTTTTTTTGGATAGTATTTTATTTTTTATTTGAAATTGGAAAAAAAAGTAATTATTTTTTTATGTATTAATGAATTTAATAAATGGAGTGGTACAAACCATCCGTCAATGGCCTAAAGGGGCGTAAGTTGTAGTATGGTAGAGGTAAGGAAACTTGTTTCTATGTTATTAGAAGGTTTTAGTTTATTAATTAGAATAAAGAATTGTAAATTCTTAGGATTTTTATCTTGTTTGTTTTTTATTATTTGGGTGTTGTTGTTATAATTGTTTTTATTTTGCAGGGTGTTGCTTTTTTAGTTCTGTTGGAGCGACATTATTTGGGTGGTTCTCAGTGTCGTGTTGGTCCTAATAAGGTTGGTTATTCTGGAGTTCTTCAATGTTTGTTTGACGGTTTTAAGTTGATGAAAAAGGAGCATGTTTTTTTATTTAGTTCTTCTCATTTTTCTTTTTTGTTTATGCCCATTAGTAGTTTTATGTTGATGATTTTTTTTTGGTTTACTTTGCCTTATTTTTTTGTTTTTATAACTTTTGAGTATTCTGGTGTGTTTTTATTTTGTTTAATGGGTGTTTCTGTTTATTTTATTATATTATCAGGTATTTTTAGAGGTAGTAAGTATTCTTTTATTGGGGGTTTACGTTCTAGAGCTCAAAGATATTCTTATGAAATTGCTTTTTCTATTTACTTATTGATTTTTTTATTTTTTAATAAGAGTATTAGTTTATATTCTAGTTTTTGTTTGTTTTTTTTTCTATTTTTTTTGCCTTTTTTTTGTTTGGTTTTAGTTGATTTGCATCGTGCTCCTTTTGATTTTTCTGAATGTGAAAGAGAGTTGGTTAGTGGTTTTAATGTAGATTATTCTAGGACTGGTTTTGCTTTTTTGTTTTTGGGGGAGTATGGTAATTTATTATATTTTAGGTTTTTGGCTTCTAGTTTGTTTTTTGGTGGTAGTTTTTTATTTTTTTATTTTATGGTTTGTTTTATTGTTTTTTCTCGCAGCGCTTATCCTCGTTTTCGCTTTGATATGTTAATGATAATATGTTGGTTTATTTTTTTACCTATTGGTTTTTATTTTTTTGGTTTTTTATATGTTGTTTTTATGATATGCTTTTTTAGTTTAGTTATTGAATAATATTTTGAAAAGATATAGGTTTGTTTAAGCGATTTTTATTATATATATTTTATGATTTTGAATGTTTTTATATTTACTTTATATAGAATTATGTAAATTTTTTGAGATGGAAGTTTTATTTTCTTTTATTAAGTTTTTGGTTTTGAATTTTGATCATCGCAGTTTGCAGTCTTGTTTATTTTTTAAGTTTGTTGTTTTTTTATTGGGTATTTTTTGAGGTTGTGGTTTGATTTTTCCGTTGTTTAGTCCTTGGGCTTGTGTTGGTTATTTATTTTTGCTTACGAATTTATCTTGATTGGGAGTTCGTACTTTTTCTTTGGCTGTTGAGAGTTTTATAGTTTTTTTTGAAGGGGATCATTCATGGAATTGATTTTCTAGGCTTGTTATGTTTTTTTCTCATTGATTGAGTTTTTTAATGAGTAGAGTAGCCTTAACATTACGTATTAGTATTATTTTTTTGATTGGTCATTTTTTGATGTTTAGTATTGTTAGTTTAAGGGTTTTTGGTTCATTTTTTGTTTTGTTAGTTGTTGTCCCTATTGAGTTATTTTTTGCTTTATTGCAAAGGTATATTTTTTTAACTTTGGTATGTATGTTTTTGTTAAATATGGTTTAACATTGTCTATATATTATAATAGTTTAAGTTTAGAATTTTGTTTTGATGAGACATTGGTTTTTATAATTTGGCTTTTTAGTATAATTTATTATTTTTGTTTTCCAAACAAAAGGTTTGTAAGCTAATTATTTATTTGCAGAATTATGTGTTTCCTTTACCTAGGAATATTTATGTTTTTTGTTGTTATTATGTTCATAATTATTATTCTCATGTAATTTTTTTTGGTTTTTTTGTGATAGTTATGATGGTGGTTGCTTGGCTTTGTTATGGTAATTCTTTTAAATTTGATGTTAAGCGTAGCGATAGACGTATAATTGAGTTATTTTTGCAGATTATAGTTATTAATTTTTTAGTTTTGATGGCTGGACCGGGTTTTTGGTTGATTCAGTATCAGGGTCGGATATTCCGAGACTCTGAATTAACATTGAAGGCTATTGGTCATCAATGATATTGAAGTTATGAATACGGTGATAGAGGAAAGTTGTGTTTTGATTCTTTTATAAAGCCTTTAGATGAATTGAATTTTGGTGAATTTCGACTATTTGATGTGGATAATCGTTGTGTGTTACCTATAATAACTAATATTGGTCTTTATTGTACTTCGAGGGACGTTATTCATTCTTTTGCTGTTCCTAGATGTTTTGTTAAGATTGATGCTCTTAATGGGCTATTAACTAAGGTTTCTTTGAATTTTTCTTGTTTGGGAATGTTTTATGGTCAGTGTTCGGAAATTTGTGGTTCTGGCCATAGTTTTATGCCTATTGTTTTAGAGGTGACTTCTATAGAGTGTTGAAAGGGGTGGTCTTTAGGTCTTTTATTGGAGTAATTGAAATTTTTTAGTTTATTTAAAATATTTAGTTGTGGTCTAAAAGATTTTGAAAATTTTAGTTTTTTTTTCTTTATATTTTGGTATTGCATACTAGTAGAGTAGTATGTCATTTTTATGAACAATAGAAATAAATTGTTTAAGATTGGATTTTTTTTGTTTTTACGAAATTGAGTATATCTGGTTTGGTTATTGATAAAACGTATTTTTATTTCTGTTTTTTATTTTTTATTGTTTAAGTTATAGTTTGTTGAATTTAGGTTTTGATTTATTTATTTTATTGATGTTTTAGTTGTTTTTATATTTTTTGTTGTTTATTTTTTTTTTTTTGTGGTTAAGTTTGTAACCATTTTATAATTTTTACTTTAGTAAAATTATTTTTATTGAATTTTTGGTTTTAAATTTAGTTTTTGAACTAAATTTGTTGTTAAATGTTTATTAAAAACTTAGGTTTTTTTTTAAAGTTGTCTTCTGCTCAATGAGTATTTAAATGGCAGCCTTAGCGTGATGGCATAAAAGTAGCGTAAGTGATT
>CAOIUN010000686.1:0-13244 GCA_948294485.1 Mansonella sp. 'DEUX'
TCATTATTATTATTATTATTATTATTATTATTACTATTATTATTGTTATTATTATTATTATTATTATTATTATTATTATTATTATTATTATTATTATTATTATTATTGTTATTATTGTTGTTATTATTATTATTATTATTGTTATTATTGTTATTATCATTATCATCATCATCATTATCATCGTTATCACTATTATTGTTAATTATTATTATTGTTACATTTCTTATTATTCAATTGTTCAAATTGGGAGATGAATGCATAACTTACGATATCTGCAAAACTTTATGTTCATCACCTCAATGTTCTAAAGAAATGAATTTGACAAGAGACATTAGATTTAGAAATTTTATTATCGCTATCCAATTTGAGAAAAATAAACATAAATAATATTGAATGAATTTATTTATGAGTAAAATTGAAATTCAGAATATGTGAAGTGATATTGTTTTTTGATGTTGTAAGAATTTATTTTAAGGAGAAAAATAAGTGACGAAAGGTAAAAGCTAAAGAAAGCAAAAGGAATGAGATTTTTTTTATTGGATTAGTAAAGCTGATAGGATTTACAAATTTTGTTCCTGGGAATAAAGCAGTAAGTGAAGTAATGAGGACAGAAGATAAGCATAAGCTTGTGAATTATCGAATATTTTAATTGATAATTTGAAAAGTATTGCAGATGCAATGACAAGGACCAAACTACACCGGAATATTTCCTCTTTTATGAATCGCAATAACAATCCTATCACTGAGATAAGAAGTTAAAAATTGGAAAAATTTAACAGTAATTTAAATAGCTCAGTCTCAGTAATCTTGACCTTCCTCGATACCTGACTAGTTCAAGTTCGTTCATTATTTTTTTTTCAAAATTTTCAGTTCGTTCATTTTTTTTAAAATTTTCCCCGTTAAAATTTTCACTGAAATTTGCATGAAAAAATTTTTAGTTTCATATTTCCAACTGAACTTTTTACCTGAATAATTTTGAAGAAACCAAATAAACGTAGTTGTTGTGGACACTACGAACATTATGTTGTGGATACATGGATATGTTGTAGACATAACTTCTTGATTTTCATCTTCAATTTCCCATTGCTTTCCTCAGTTTATACACTTCCTCTTTCAGTTAGCTTAACTTTACAATATAACTAAGTAACTATTAGTTTTCGAAGGCAATCAAAAGGAATGAGAAAATCTGGACTCAATGAAAGTTAAATTTTATTGAAACCCATTATAGAGAATAAAAATTGGTGCAGATGAATAAGAATGTTGAATAAGAATAAAATAAACAAATGAATAAGAATGCAAATAGACATTACTTACTTCTTCTTAAATTTTTTACCTATGTTAAAAATATTATTTCAATATATATGAGGAAAGATTTCAATTCTTCAAAATGTAAAAGAACCTATCTAAAGTTTTTCTTCACACTATTCAACGACATTTCAACTTTAATCATTATTAGAAAGCATTTAGACGAACTAAAATCTTTCGTCTAAGTTATGAACAAGAAATGAAGCAGAAATAAATTAGCAAGATATACACAAAGATTGAAAATTTTACCAATAAAGTTTGCTAAATTTGTCAGATAAACATTTAAAGAGTGGAAATCAAATAGTAAACTTACAGATCATTTACAGCATTCTTGCGTTTTTTAAAATATTATTCAAATTTATCTCGAAGAAAAATTTGTTCATAAAAACCACTGCTTATAATATAAAATAGAATAGAAGAGAATTCTTAATCCACCATTTATATTTATAATTATTTGCATATTAATGTTAAATTTACATAATTGATAAATTTTTGTTAAATTTACATAATTTACATGATTGACTTTTAATAACTGATTATTCATTGTTCTTTACAATATGATGGTAAGCGGATTGTATAAATAGAAATCTTATGAGAGAAATATAATACTGCGAAGATAGTGAAAAAAAAAAGATATTACTTAGTTACTGAAGTAAAATGAAAGTTAAAAAAACATTAACTTGGATTCCGAAATTGCTAATAAATTTTGCCCAATAAATAAAAGCTTTATAATAGAAAACATACTTTGATAAATATACAAAGAAAAGTTTTACCAAATCATGAAACATAAAAACCTTACAAAAATTTACCCTGAAAAATCTGAGATAATTCATCGAAAGGAACTTATAAATAACTACCAGATATATAGAAATGAAAGAGAGAATACAACAAAGATTCAACATCATCACAAAACACACTTAAAATTCGAGCACGCCATCATCAATTTTTACCGTCTCTAAATATTCATAACCATTTATAGCTGCCATCAATCCCGCTAATTTCTCGTTTAAATTTGCTGTCAAAATTACATCGTCTTTTGAGTGTATACTCGAAATAATCATTTTCTGAGAGCTCCTCAACAATTCGGCAAGTTCCGCACTCGTCTCCGGATGCTTTTCCACCTATAATTAATTGTTAATTTTTATCAGAAGACAATAATATTTGCCTTTTATAAAATAAAAGAAGAAAGTGGCAACTATTTAGGATTGCGTAGTACAATAACTGCATCGTTTACCGTGCGACATTTTCTCAATAAAAAGAATCCTACCTTTGCAATTAAGTGTGAAACAAATTTTCCCGAGGCATGTACTGCAATTTTTTCATTTCTTGCCAATAATATCAGAAGTGTTAGAAGAAGACCAGAAGGTGGATCAGTGCATTCGCGTAATTGGCTCACTAATTGGTTTTCATAGGTTTTGATCAATTCTAAACTAAAAATAAAAACGAGAACTTCCAAAATTCATCGTAAACATAGATGATAAAGCAACAGAATCCCAAAATTCTACATTTGAAAACACATCAACTCTCTGCAAAAACACAGCAGTTAACAAAATCAAATTGAGCTGGGTAATTTGATTCGCTGAACTTAAGCAGAGATATAAACCTCCATTAAATTTCGTAAAAACTGCTCAACTAAAAACCTTCAATAAAGTGAAAAATGATATACAGTAATAATAAATTTGCTTGGAAGCAAAAGATCAGAAAACTTCAGTGAATTAATTCATAAAATAATGATCATATCAATAAGGAATGCAAAAACAGACGTATCTGTGCAATATATGATATGAATTATTTTTTTTTTTTTTTCTGCGGAAATTCATGGTAATTTGAAAGGAAGAAAAGTAACGTATAAACCGTTGCTTTCTATCAGGCGCTTTTAAATTTAAAGCGCAAACAGCTGACGAACAAATGCCAAACACTGCATCATGAAATGATTCGAGATTCTTTGTCGACAATGCTGTGAACAATTTCTCAACTGCCTTACGACTTTCTGCATTTTCAATATTCGCTATTGTTTCATTCCGAGCCTAAAATATGAAAATTAAGAACGAAAATGGACTCTGCAATAAAATATGTTAGCTGTCAGCTATATACTACATTCGTTAAATTCGTAAATAAATTATAAGTACTTAGAAAATAAGCATGAACAAATTGGTAGCACATAGAAAAAATGGTTTGAGTAAGAAATAATGAGTAAATAATCAATTCATTAGCAAAAATACACTATCAACGTGAGATTAATCTGAATATGAAACAATTAGTAACGATCATTAAATTTAAACAATTTCCAGTCAAAAGTATAATTCTTTTTTTCAGAATCATTTGCAAAAATAGTAACATCATTACCTTTCCGGTAAGAGCATCAACATTTGGTGCTCTCGACAAATAAGACAATACTTTATTTGCAAAATATGTACATAATGTGCGAAGAAGATGTATCTTGAGATTAGCAGCTACCGTATCTGAATTTATTTCTTTTTATACTATTTTCACAAAGAAAACAATTTTAAGTAATATATTATCTGAGTTTTTTCAAAATTTTTAAAAACCGATTGGAATGCTGTGCATTCATTGCTAACGAAAACTGTTGCAACAGCACAGTAATTCCTTTTTGGGATACTAATATCGTAACAAATATCTTCATTCATTTATATAAATAAAGCACTTATAAACATTAAATGTAGAACTTGGTGTCATTGGAAAATATTTCTATGCAAAAATATAACTGAAGTTAACCTTCGAAAGTAGCTGCGCCATATTCAAAAATACAGATATTATCATATAGTGCACACAGTGTATCCTGCAGTTCTGCATGAGCACGTTTTTGATCTTGTACGGATATCGTCCTAACATTATGCAGCAACAATTCTGTTCGAGCTTTCAATAAAGTTTCTGCTTTCGTCTTTATCTGCTCAGCAATATCTTGTAGCAATTCATTTGGTATATCACTCGTCCTTTTCAGTTCTTCGACCAGTTCCTCTTCTGATAATCTGATTTGCGGATCTAAATTTGTATTGAAGAAAAATAATTCAGCTGATATCGCAAACCATTTGACTGAGTAAATCAGGGAAAAGTAAATAATTATCTAGTCATCGCCAAAAAATCTTTAAAATGATAGAAACTACTCAGAATTCGAATTAATTACAACACAAAAACGCGTCCTTTTTTTTGATCGAAATTAAAAAATATACCTGAAGTTGGTTCTTCAGAAGAGATCTCTTTCCCAACTTTTCCTTTCCCACCTTTACCTTTCTTGTTCTTCGCTGTATCCCAGTCCTCACTTTGTTTCTATAAGCAAATTTGTTTTTATAAGTAACCGACAAAAACAATATCTTTTCAATAAAGTACAACATACCTTTTCCGGCTTTTTAGATGCTTTTTGTTTACCCCAGACAGAAACAATCTCTTCAGCCCGTGAATTGATAAAGCTATCCAAAGCTATCATTGCAAAGGACTGAAGTTGCCGATCGTAGATATAGAAAGTATTAGAGACAAACAACCAATCCTTTAAAAATAACACATATGAGACCCTGTTCATGAGGTTCTTGTCAAAGAGAAAATTTGAAATGTGCTAGCTAGTAATCATATTTGTGGCAAACCTTCCTGTTCTTCATTAATAAAGCGACCGCTTGCTCAATATCTGCCTTACTTTGAATAATATCCGGCAAATACAATCGGATATCAACAACCGACTTGGAAATCATCTAAAACACTGATAACGGTTAAGACTATAATAATTCTATGTTCTCCGTATGATTCATACAAGACAGGAATCTCTAACAGGATACTAACTACATTCTAAAACAAATTTTACATTGGCCAACCTCTTCCTTCACAGTTGTTTCAATTTCATTCCAAACTTTTATGTTCATAACAGCAGAAGGAAAATATATTAATGTCGAATGCTCCTTATCCTCCAATATTTCGTTCATAAAAATCTTCGGCTCCGCTATGGAAAGTTTTTTGAATACTGCTAGTTCTGAAATTGTGAATTCGAAAATGGTCAATTAAAAAATGTTGCAAAAAACCATCTGCTTTTTTAAAATTTCCAAAAACATGCTATGTAGTTAATAAATCAAAATATTACTCAACATTCCCTCCTGAAAGAAAGTCTTCCGTATATATTGCTTAACTAGAGTCGTATAAACGTTCGGGTGATACAAACAGTGACTTGAAGAGCGAGCACCAACTATTTTCCCGGGAACCTGAAAAATTGGTGATTCGAAGAAGGAATTGCAAAACTCCTGAACATTAATAAAAATAACATAATTGATGGTTTAAATAAGTTATTAAAATAAGTTTAAATAAGTTCTCAAAAACAAGAATTTCAAAGAACCTATTATCTCGAGAGACATTTGCTTAATTATAAGAATGGTACTTGTAGCCGCTATTTAGTTGTTGCAGACAAAACAAAATTTACATGATAATAAAGATAGTATCCCAAATTATGTTACTTCTCAATAGAAAGAATTAGTCTTACACTGAGCATAAAAAAGTCAACAAATATAAGTCTGCAATGGCAGTAGCATTGATAAGTAGTATTTTTCGTCCCTTGAAAAAGTTACAAACATGCAAAGGAACTTTTTTATGAGATACACTTCAAAGAACTGATTTTTGTAAAAGAACCTGTTTAATTGCATCAAGTTCATCAAAAAGTGACCAAAATATTGCACTTGTCAATTGTAATTCAGACTGCAACCTAGTCACCGGTGTAACTCTGAAAAAAAAAATACAATAAAATCATGTTTCTCTCTTTGAATCAACATTTCAAAATAAAACATCATGACAAACTTGGTTAGTCCACAAAGCATAGCTCTAATAATATTTCGTACAGCAGATAAATAAGATCGAGTATAAAGTGCATCACCATCGCGTATAGCATCAACCTTTGAGCCAACTTCTACCAGAACTAAACTATTCAATATTTCAGTCGGTAAATCCCATGCTTTTGTTAATTGCGATATGGAAACGATGCCAGCATCCATTAGTCGCTCATTCAGGCCTTTACACAACACATCTATATAATCCCTGAAAAAAATTTATTGCACTGTATGCTAGAAAAGAAAATAGATTAAGTGTAAGTAAATAAAGTAAGCAGCTCTAAAAGTTAACATCACCTCTAATTACAATGTCAGTGGAAAAGTTTCATGAGAAGGAATATTTTATGCTTGACAGTTAATGTTTGTGGAAAAAAACTTAAGGAAACTTTGCTTAGAAAGATTGACTATTGCTATTTTTCTAATCAATGAGCTGAAATGAAAAACTACCAATATTTTACGAAAAATATTATAGATGTTAGAAAAAAAAAAGTGAAATAACATATTTGGAAATTAGTTCAGCGTTGCAAAGTATAAAATTCGATGACTGCCTCGAAATGATAGTTACAGCATTTTCAATATGCTCGTAATCGACATTCAAAGTATGTGCCAAATCATATAGTGAAACTCGACCTTCTAAAACAAACAAGTAGAATTTGCTCACAAATACTCATATTTCATCAATTGTTTTTAGTTTTTCTATTAAGAATAAATATATAGGTTATACTTTTAAATGGAATCTCAAGTCTATCTAGTACTAAATTATGGATATCAACATAAAAGCTTTGCAATGATATATACAAAAAACAAAAATCTAGTTGAGCATGTCGAGCAAATTTAATTATCTGTGAATAAAAGTTTAGATTACAAAAAAAAAAGTGAAAAAATATATACCTCGACCGATGCATTCATTTTTCACTTCAGTTAGTAAATGATTACGAGTAACATATTCTTTGCCATCAGTGGTGAATAGAATATCGATAGCTTTTGATTTGGTTAGCATCGATATCAATTCAACGCAGTTATTCTCCGATAATCTTCAAAAAATAGTTGAATTTTAATGATGGCACAAGAAATACCTCATTTTCGATGCTTTTTTTTTAAACAATAAGGAATATACTTTTTCGAACTTTCCGCTAGCTGTATTCGTTGAAAATCAGCTGCTAAACGCTGTATATCTGCCCATGTTGCACTCATTTTCGAAACTGAAATAAGTAGAAATCCTTCCAAAAGCAAAAATAGAATCTCACTTTCAGAGCAACTCAAAAATACGTGAAGAGAAAACATCATCTTACAACTATTAAGCAAATGTTGAGCAAACTATGTTTCGCTCCCATGATAAAAAAATTAGAAAATACCACCATTGTTTACAGCAAATTCTGAAACTAATGTAGCATAACTTCGAGAAGTCTTGCTATATCATATTTCTCATTTGCTATCTGAATTATCACTGAAATTCCTTACTTCATAATTAGTCTATCAATTTCTCTCAAAGTAATTCTTAAAATTTCAACAAACAATGAAAAGATGTTACAACAATTAAAACATATAATTTATTATCCTTTTATCATAAAAAAATATCAGAGCTGAATATTGTTATAGAAACATTGATTACTCATAAGGACAATGATTAACAGATTCATAAATTAACACAAATAGATATACAATAATCGTTTGAAGCAATAATAACTTTAGAAAATTCAAGATCTAAGAAAATCGAATTTTTTGAAATTATAAGTGGAATTCGGAGCTTAAACTATTCGATGGTTAAAATGTTGAAAATATTGTGGAAAAAATCTGATAAATGAACGGAACAAGAAATTTATGGAATGACAATAACATACATTACACCAAACCCATGAAAAACGAATCCCACTTATTTCACGAAAGTTAATATCTAAAAATTTCAATAAATTTAGAGTAGTAAGAGTGAAATAAGAAGGATTTATAATCTAAAATACGTGAACAATATATAACCATTATACAAGATATGTTTGTTCTTTAGTGATATTGTATATTACCATACTAGATGACGCAGAAGCCTCTCCTAAGAAGGTAGTTAATTCCGATGAAACACCGCAATCAAAGGCAATCACTGTTCATGCTTCATTCGTAATGTCAACATTACTAGGTATTGACTGAATTGGATTGAGGATTTGAATCGTTTCTGCTGAAGGATTTGTACGCAACATTAATGCATCTAAATGTGATGTTTCAATGTCACATGATGCCGCCAATGTTTTAAAATAGTCCAAATCTAACAAAAGTTGCCGCCTTATTTTGTTTTCATCTGTATCGATGCTATTCTCATTTATGGCCATTGATTTTCGCTTAAAATGCTGCAAACTTGTCTCCGTTTGCTCAACAGATTTGAGAACCTAAAATTGTTTAAAAAAACTACATGTTTTAATGATCACAACAAAAAATTATCATAAAAAGCAAGTTGTATAAATTTTTTGAATAACATAATGGTGGATTTTCAATAGGATACGCAATTTTTGATGATTAAAACTCTATCAGTAGTTCTGTTAAGCAGAGACATAATGAAAAGATAAGACTATAAAAAATACTTCGTTCATCTTCACGGAAAACGTCTCTAACAATTCAGCAAATATTTGTTTGTACACAGATGTAACATTTTCTTCATTCCAACAACAGCGATTCATTTCATCCTATAATTTCATGGTAATGACAAAAAATAATTTAAGAAATAGATACACCGATTTCTAGGATACACTGATTTGGAAATTAATTAAAATGAACATCTTCACAATATTTCGGAAATTTAGAAAAATTATTCTGAAATAAACCTTGAACAATTTCAGCGCAGCGGATGTTTCACTGACATACGGTGATATTTCTGTTGGTGCAGGCTTTTTCGTCCAGCGATATTGGCGAGGAATTCCGCAAACACCATCCAAAATCTGAAAAGTTATGTAATAAACTATAGCACATTTAAATGTATGTAACATCAAACCACGCCGTTAACAACTCTGCTATTTAAGCACTTCGCAAGAATAAAGTTCGAATATTGTACAACAAACATATACTCTTCCAATACCTTGCTTTATTTCTTCCAATAATTAAAATAAGAATGCCTAAAAGATTAAAAACGAAATTCTTTCACTTTCTTAAATGCAACACTTTCACACATTGAACTTTGCAGTTGAAACGATCAACATTTATTTTGATGTTTCACTGACGTATGGCGATATTTCTATTGGTGAGCCTTGCATGTTACCGTCGTTGCGACCGAGAAAATCATGTAAGTGATATTCTTGGGTAAAATAACAGTAATTTTATATTGGCTAATTAAAGTGGTGCACATTATATAAACAATGAACACTGAAGGAAAATTAGCCATTATGCAAAATATCCTATGAATTCGATGGATTTAAAAAATTGCACCATTAATTAATAAAATAAAAAAGCACCTTTGCCAAAGATGTAACGGCATCTTTGATGATGAATTTTTCGAATTCGCGCATCCTTTCAGTCATCTGAGTTGAAAAAACTGACAAACATTGTCCAAACATTGTCACATCCAACTGGAATTTCATTATTAATAAATCATCAACAAATGATGAAAAACCGTTTAAAAAAAAGCAAGAACTTCTCATACCTCATGTTCGCGAATTTTTGGCCAAATTGATGACCGTGCAATTCCAAAAACTCGACTATCAACAGTCATACAATCAGCATATAAAGCACAAAACATGCGCCAAATTTCAAAATTTTCAGGTGCCTTCCTGTCAGTCCAGTAATAACTGAAAATATGTTGTATGAACTGCTAGGGTCAGATAAAAACAATCCTCCTTTGCATCTGCTATGGAATTTCAAAGTTACCTGAAACCGTCATCACAAAACATTGAGAAGCAATTGACCTCTTAATTCCTTCGATCCACTCCAAATATCTGGTGAGAACTTTAAGCGTAAAATCCCACAGTCTGTCAATTAAAGTTGGAAGGTAAACTTCGTCGGACCAAATCCTTTCCAAAGTGTTGATGACAAGCTTCGAAAAATCATAAAAGATTTCCTCTTCCCATTCTTCTTTTTTCTCATTAGAGGCCAGTTTAAGAACGGAAGGATCAAGCTGATCCTTTAGTTGTGACAGAAAGTGTTGTGTCTCCAGCTTGAAATATACAACCAAATTGAATCTGTTACGTATCATCCGTAAAACAGTGCACGATTTGGCAGCATCAGGCCAGTTACTGATGAAATCACAGGTTTTCTTATAACATCGATGAAAAAGGCGATTATCGCTTGGGACAATAACAGAACTAAAATGCTGAAAAAAAAGTGTATTGAAACAACTTGTACATTTTTAAATTTATTTAATAATCAACAAATCTGTTTTTTCGCCGAAATTCCGACCCGAATAAGCATAATCAGAAAAAAAAGAAAAATTAATACTTTGGAAGCCATTAAAACAACCTGATCGAGGGATGAGACAGCGAAAGTGAGAAGACATTTGTCTAGAAATAATGAAATATTTGTGGACGACACGCCACTATTCTCCATTTTTTGGATCCAATCTTCTCTAAGCTATAAATCAGTTGGTATCAACTTTCAAAGCTATAGCAAAGATTTAAGATGAATTTAGGACCAAATCAATTTTACATTTTAGAAATGAAATGCCTGTCCATTACTGAACAAATAATTCTGAATAAGTGAAACAAGTTTTCACTTATTTAGAATTATTCTGCTTCAAATGAAATAATATAGTCACGATTTGAATTTACTTTGAACGAAAGTTTTAATTAATGTTATGGAAAGAATTGCCTTATAAAACAACCTAACATAAGAAATTAAAAGTATCTACCTTCCGAAGGTTTGTGTATAATTTATCCAGAAAATCTTCCAAGTTGTGTGTTGGTTCACCAATGTGTGGAGCAATAAGTTCAGTCATTACACAAGTAACAGCTGAATCAGTACTTTTACTCAATGTAATTATACCAAGAAGCTGTTTAATGAAGCGACAATCACCTTTGAGATCTTGTACAAGCCAACATTCTGTCAGTTTACGAACATAAGTCAAACAGACAGCATATGCAGCCGATATCTAAAATTATATCCGCAAAATAAAAGATGAAAGTAATCTGAGAAAGATGTTTTGTAATAAACCAAACTGACCTTATCATCGATACTGTCTACCTTGCCAAACCATAAAACCATATCGACGACTGCATCAGCAAAACTTTGTAACCTATAAACATTATTTACTTTATTCCGAAACTGCACACTATCACGATGAAAAACTATATGTTAATTCACTTGCAGTACCAGTAATTTATCACAAATATGAAAAATGAATAAACTAAAATAAACGTTAAAAATGGATCCTGCAACACAGTTGATATATATCTAAACTGTTTCTTATAAGCTGCTAGGGAAAATGATATCCAAATTTAAGAAATGAAAAATCGTGAATAATAATGTTTCGTCTATTCTAAGCAATAGCAACGACAGTGCATTCATTCCCATCATAATCAACATTTTATCATTTTCGGCTTGACAACCAGTAAAAGCAAAATAAAACTAAAGCATAATTTACCAAAACTGTTCCATCTCTGTTGGATAGCTGGCAATTTTATCGGCTAACCGTTCGATTGATTTTATCAGGAAAATCTGTCCACGGATTTCCCACTGGGCTTTTCGGCATGCAATGAGTTCTATAGTTTTCTGTTCAACGTATTCAGCAGATTGCTTTACATTCTGTGTACTGATACAGAAATCATGCCATATTGTCTGCAAATAAGAATTATTTCTCAAAGATTTCATTTTTAGATTATCGAGTTAGAAATATTAATGATCATGATCCATGTTATTAAACATGTTTCTTTCCTCAAAAAGGAGGAAAAAACCTAGTAACAGTAAAAAAGTAAAACTGTTTCTCTATTGCTCAGTATCTTTTCTTGAATAAAATGATCACCTCAATATCTTTAGTCAGTTTGTCAATTGTTTCCTTCAGTCCTACAAGATTCGATGACAAATTCACAAAATCGGCATAATCATCATTGATGAGTTCGATCATCGAATTCTGCACAATTTTTAGGTAAACTCGTAAATCGTTATGAATTTGCTGTAGACTAGCTCGTCGTCGAGCTAAATTCAGAAATCTTTCCACATTAAAATCCGTCCGACTGAAGTGATCCTAAAATAAAACAATTGTTCCTAAAAACTTCCGCTCATTCTTTATCACTTAGCTTCAAAAATCACTTCAATATTGCTATTTTATTGAAATCAGTCGAAAAATATGAATTCTAAAAACCTCTATTAAGCTAAATAAGTATTTCTATAATATGAATGATGAAAATAAAGGATAAAAATTCAACCCTACTGAAAAGTATAAATGCTGGTAAAAAAAAATGAAATGCTTATTTAGAATGCACACAAACCTAACGCTATAGAAGCAGTGTGAATAAAGCATTGAAATATTCGTTTATCTATTCAAAAATATTTTAAATATGAGAACTTAAGATAGCACACGCAAAATTATAACTGTTTGAAACTTCATTTCTGCTACTCAAATATCTCTTGATGTCGTAAACTCGAAATATGAAAATAAAAACAACACCTTATTAAAACACAGATGCGATTCGGTCGGCAAATTTAATTGCGATGCAAAAATTGCGTGATTCGCCTTTGTATTTCCGCCACTCGATGTTACCTTCGTCATTGTTTCCATCGCTGTAAAATATAAAATAAAAAGTCAAGAAAGTAAACCATAAATCTAAAAAATGAAAAAACGTTTCTATATTTTGGTATTTGAAAGGAAAGTAGTGCAAAACCGCATCTGCAAAAATTAAAATAAAACGAAAAGTTTCGAAAAACAAATTGAAAAGCATTTGAAACAACTCAGAAGAATAATTTTTTATCATACCATTTGTAGAAATGAATATAATTAAAATACAATAAAGTTAACTAATTATATAGAGAGAAAATAATGTTAGTAGCGATTAATTGCAGAAAACTGAAATATGATGATTGTGTCGCGAAAGTCGCGAAATTTAAAATAAGATCATAAGGAATATATTCCGTGATGTTACTTTTGAATATTTTTTCACATACTATAATTATTCTCACATACTATAATTGTATCTGTTCTAAAACTTTATGTCA
>CAOIUN010000688.1:0-13165 GCA_948294485.1 Mansonella sp. 'DEUX'
CAATGAATTAGAAACTAAATTGTCGTCGGATTGTAAACGAAAATTTTAAAGAATAAAGTGAAATTTTTTAAAGTTATAATTAATTTTCGATCGGATTCACAAAAAATTACTGAAATTTCGAAAGCTTCTTCTAATCCGATATTTTTTCTGTTTTGAATTCGGCAAACAATGATGAGTAATATTCAATAATAGTTGATCATGATAACATATTTGCGACCAGTAATTTCGAAATAACCATCGCGATTAGATAATGTATAACCGCTAATTCGTACTTGCCATACTTTTTTCCGCCTTTTGTCTTATCTAAAAATTTCATAGATTTGTTAAATTTATTTACTTTTCTTTTATTTGCTTTTTGCTAAATTTATGAATTTTAAATTCTTATTGTGCAATGAAATTGTAGCTAATATTGGTGTGAAATTTACTTTTAGCAGTAATGAAATTAATTTACTTTTAGCAGTAATGTTAATGCATGATACTGTAAAAGAGAATGATAATTACAGATAGGTGATGGATGACAACTAACAGCAGTCGAGAAATAATTGTCGAACATAAAACAAGAATGAATCTTATGATAAAAAAAGTATTACTATGTATGGTGAATAATACAAATATTGAATAATGGAAACATCTTGCTATCATAATAAATCAAAAAAAACGAAGCATAATTTTGTAGATAGAAAGAATTGAATTCCCAAATCTGTTTTGCGCAGCAAAAAATTTTCCTGATCGAATGAATTAGCAAAGAGATTTTTTGAATTTTTTTAAAGTTATACAGTGCGGTAAAATTATGTTAGGAAAATTTTTAATCAAAAAAATAAAAGCACAAAATAAACTGAGTTCACAAAAAAACAAACATGGAACTTCCTCCACAATATTAGTGAGCACTGCATAGGTTGGCAAATAGTTACAAACTATTGCACCGAAAAGTGAGCTCTGCACCAGGCTTTATCAAAGTTAGCTGTCAATTAGAATTTTGTCAAAGACAGTTAAGCATCAGGATTTAATCAATTAAAAGGCTCTGTCGCGAATTTCATAACGCGAAACTTCCAATAAGTCAATAAATTAAATTGTAAATAAATATTAATAACATTGTAAGGTATTTAATTAAAGTTACATTTTTAGATTTATTTCCGTGTTTTTTGTTGATATGTAAATTCACACCCTTTGTATAGCAACAGTTTAAGATATCTATCTACAACAAAGGTTTTGTATTGTATTTTCAAAATTCTCTCTTACAGTAAGCTAACAAAGCAGCGGCTACGGCGCTATATTACCATACAAAGGGCCATTGTCTTAAGCAATTAATTCCCTCTCTTCACCACTATAAACGTCAATCTTTCACCGATAACATCTTTGTTTATTTATTCTGACAAGTACTTTGGTATCGTTTTGAAGACGCTGCTGTTGTAAATTATCTATTCTCAATCATAATTAATCTCCTCTTTATCATTTTAACGTTATGATCTTTGTATTAAGTTTTAATCCCGCCTCTCCTACGGTTATACATAGACAGTCGATTCACAAACCGGCCTTTTTTTTTTCCGTACATTGTACAATCTCATACTCAGTGATCCGTCTGTACGTTCAAATAAAGGTTTATTGTCCCAGCTCGAGGTATTTCCGCAACACGATCAATTCAACTTAATACAAAGATCCCTGACGAAAACGCTGGAAAATTATTGGCAGACATCGACCTCTCGCAAGAAATTTCACGACAGACTCGCTATAAATCCGGGTTCTGCTAATTAAAAAGTTAGAACGTGCTGTTGTAAGTGGCACACGCAGAATTTCTTCTAGAGAACAGTCGAACTATAATGCTTAAACGTGCTGTTTTGTACAAAATCCGCAAGATTCATTATAAATAGGAGTCAATCTGTGTTTACTTGAACATGTCGTTTTAATAAAATCCATGGGATTCCTTCTAAAAGACAAGTCAATCTGCTTTTAATTAACGTGCTTTGAATGAAACACACCGGATTTCTCTTAAACGAATCAACGAATCAATTCATATAGAATAAAACGTGCTGTTTTAAATGATAACGACAGTATTCTATCTAAAACACGGATCAATGTATATAGATTTAAACGTGCTATTGTGACACACGCAAAATTTCGTCTGGAGAACAGTCGAACTATACAGGCTTAAACGTGCTGTTTTGAATGATAAAGATAACACTCTAAAACACGAATCAATATATATAGATTTAACGTGCTTTGCAAGTGATATACACAGAACTTCTTCTAAAGACGGTTGAACTATACAGACTTAAACGTGCTGTTTTGAACATAAATCAAGGGATTCCTTCTGAAAAACGAGTCAATCTATTATTTAGTTGAACTTGTTTTAAATGAAACCAGCAGGTACTCTAACACGAATTAATCCATAAGAATAAAAGATGGTGTTTTGAATCATAACGACATTATTCTATATAAAACACGAATCAATGTTTGTAGATTTAAACGTGCCGTTGTAAGTGATATACACAGGGTTCCTTCTAAAAAACAATAACTATATAAGTTTAAACGTGCTGTTTCGAACGTGAATCAGTGATTCTATTAGAATAATTTTAAAACTGTGGGATAACCAAATCCCAACAAAAAGGACAATTTTATAATTCATAGCCTCGCAATACGATCTTTTGGGACTTTTAATTCCAGCAATGTTATTATTCAAACTTTTCCTACAAAATCTTTGGAAAAGAAAATTATCCTGGGATCAATCGTTGGGGAATGACGATATTGAAACCTGGGAAAATCTTATAAGTAGATGGCCAACAAAGGTCAAAGAAATTCCACGAATGGTAATCGATCCTGATCGTTTACAGCAATTAGAAATTCATGCGTTTACTGATACACCTGCCACGGCATTTTGGGTATGAAATTAGGACAGTTAGTATTGCTAGTTAATGGCTTAATTATTGGACGACTTGACAGTTTTGGATATTGCAAATATGAAGCTAATTGACAAATTTGTTTTGCTTCGCGATGGCAAAATACATATCATATAAAATAGAATTACTTATCAGTAGCTTAAAATCCTTTGTTTCTGCAACGACGTCATGCTCTATGAACCCCCACAAACTCAAATAAGTCAAATTGACGCTTCGAATTAAAATATAAATATAAGAGTATAAGCGTGAAATTTAAATACTAAGGATCCAATTCTTTTGATATCCTTGGAAAAATTCCCTCATATTTAACACCAAATATTCAACAAAAAAGGTTTATTCAACCAAGCAAAAAGAATATGCTGACAATATTGGTTAATAAACTTCCCAAAATCGGTAGATGATGAACAAAAGTTAATTTTCAGTCATGAATAAGACTAAATATTCAATGAAGGCCACCATATGACGCAGAAAATTGCACTTCTGAAAAGCCATCTCAGTAAAAAATCTGGCCTTAATCCACGATAAACATATATTCTGGTAATTCATAAAAATGATTGATAATGAAGTAATCCACAGAAAACAAAAATGAAAAATAAAAAATTGAATATAAAAGCTATCGGAAAAAGCAGCTTCAACAGTGACTGTTTTCCAGTTGTTTTTAATCATTTTAGCTAGAACTCACTATAGTTTTAGGGCAAGAATAAAATCAAAGGTAAAAGAGAGTAAAGCACGAGAAGACTATAAAACAACAAATAAATGCATTTTATGGATTCTAATCAGAAATAATCCATGAAGAGTTCACTGAATTGGATGGTTCATATTTTTTACAAAAAATCAATTAAAAACAAAAAAAAAAGAAAACGAAAATATCCTGCCGAAACCACGAAATTTTTAAAATGTTTCGACAAGACTCAAAAGTTCGGAAAAAAGACAACAAAAATGACCCATTAAAGAGGCGGCCAATTGTAATTGTTTCAAATTGTAACACGAAACCTAAAGTTTACAGTGGCCTTATCAATCCTATAAATGAGAGATGTTTTAATAAAGATCGAGTAGCAGTGAGCATGAAATGAAAATTTTACTGAAGGAAACAAAAATAAACCTGAGTGGGGCAGGATGTGATATAAGAGATACTAAATAATCTTTAAAATAGTTGAAGTTGAAAAATTAAGAAAAAAGAATAAATCAACGATTTCTTTCTTCAGAAATTTTCACCTTTCGCAGAAGCTAATACCGATGCTGCTTCTGAAACTTTCGATTGCAACAATTCCTCGTTCTCAAGCATCATCAGCAACTCTGAATTGTCCATTTCAAGCATCATTCCAGTTATTTTCCCTACATCAGGGCCCTGATATATATGCTCAATGAGCGGATAAATGCGCTCACCAAGCATTTGCTTTTGCTCCTGTAAGTGAGCGTTATGATCTTTCCACAATTAGGATGATTTAAAAAGGAAAAAAGCATTATTTTAAAAATCTTCACAAACGTTCGCCTCCTAAGACAAAAAATATCGAAGTCAACGTTAAACCAAACCTGTGGAAGAGCTTGTGCAAGCATGTGAGCGGTCAAGGGTTCCTGATCTTGAATGACGATACTGTTCTGCTGCAACTGCATCTGACTTTGACGTCCAATAATGGCACTATACGGTGAATACATCATTTGTCCTTGATTAGGTTTTCCTGATTGTATTTGCCGTCCTCCCTAAAATGTATGTAAATATTCCATAACAAATTAACATTAAGACTTCAAATTATAAAGATAAATAACAATAAAGACGCACCATTTGCTGCAAACGTGTACCTTGACTTTGAATAGCGCCACCTGCAACCATCCGTTGCGTCTGAGGACCTCCACGTGTAAGATTGGCCTGACCTGGTCCGTATTGCCCCTGCTGAGTTCGCATGGCTACTACTGGAGATGAAGCTGTTAGACGAGTATCGCCTCTGCCAGCCTGCCCGTATCCCCCACTCTGGATTATATATGGCGATTGCACACCTAAGAACAAAGTAATATTAAAGCATGATCTACCACCTAGAAAATCACATAATAGTATCACGCAATAAATACATATAGCAATGTGCGCTTTAGGTTACACTAATATGCAATTTGTTTACGCTCAGAAAAAAACAATCAAACTAAAAAATTGTAAAAGAACTAAACTAAAAAAACTATTTCATGAAAGATATGCATTTATTACCCTTTCATAAAATCATTTCAACATTACTTCTTGAAGCAGCCAAAAAGAAAGACAACTATTGCTATATTGTTCGATATTTAAATACAAAAACATACCAAATCCGGCACTTGTGCCAACTGTATTCCATCTTGGTGTTGCACCGCGCATTTGAGCACTAGGAATAGTTGCAGTCGGCATAAAAGTTCGTTGATTTTGCAGTGTCGATGAAACAAAAAATCCGCCAGTTCCAGATGTATAAACAGTCCTAGGCATGTTACTAACATTATGCATGCGAATAGATGCAAGACGCTGCATATATTGTGATGCCAATTGTGCTTTGCGATCTTCCTTGCGCTGTGCCAAAGCAACATATAAAGGTTTCATATGCATTATTTTACCGTTCATTTCAGTGACAGCCTAAAAACAAGAAAATATAACAACTACAGAAAATAAAGAAACAAATGACAAATATTTTAGCAATTGTGAAACATATTAATTAATAGTTAAAGTACATAAAAACAATTTATAGAGAATTACAGTTTTTTAATGCTACCTTTGTCGCTTCATCCGGTTTTTCAAAGCAAACAAAACCGAATCCCTTAGAACGCCCGTTATCGTCGCACATAACCTTGGCCGACGTAATTTTTCCATAAGCTTCGAAATTCTGCTTTAAAATATCGTCGCTTACTGCATCATCCAAATTTTTTACATATAAATTAACTCCCTGATAACAGTGTATACGTTCAACCTTCTGTTGTTCGTAACGACGCTTTAACTCCGCAGAACGTTCACTCTTCTTTTGCGCACGACAAACATACAGCTTCCGTTCTGTTTCTGGAAGCTCATATTCATGCATCGCCGTTACAGCCTGCAAATTCAAGGTAAACGATAAGTATCAGTAAGTATATTACTCAGTATATTACTTACCATCCTACTATCAGTAATTACTTACCTTTTCAGCATCTTCCGGATTTTCGAATGCAACGAAACCAAAACCCTTGGATTTGCCATTGGCATCCAGCATAACAGCTGCACTTGTTATCTTCCCAAATTTGGAAAACAGTTTTTCTAATGCTTTTTTATCTAATTCATCAGCGAAATTTTTTATGTAAACATTAGTGAAACGACGAGCAGTTTCACCTATTTCACGTAAACGCGCTATTCTTGATTGGAATTTGCCCACATACCTAAAAAAGATTTAGCGCAAAAGAAAGAACAAAACACATTTACATCTTTCGTGAAGCAAACGTAACTGTTATTTTTCTTTACAAAAAAAATAATATATAAGTAACGAACACTTTTTTTCCTTCCAAAAGCATTCCATTTACTTTTTCAATTGCCTTCTGAGCACTTTCTTCAGTTTCGAAATGAACGAAACCATATCCTTTGCTGTTCGATTCTTCATCATTAGCAACCTACAAATACCATAACTGTATAACGAAAACGTCTTTATTTTGCAAATATTCATCACTGACTTAGTCGAAAGAAACTATGAAGTATTATCAGTGTTGTTTCGTATAAACAGCCATATTTCTGTTAAAAACTATATTCTTCATATTTCTGTTAAAAAAAATGACTTTTAATAAAACCGATGCTGACTGCTAGCAGTTTATATTTTACACATAATTATATATTTCAAATGTTATCCTAATGATATATATTTTTTACAGACCTTGCAACTCAAGATATTCCCAAACATCGAGAATGTATCATAAATGGCCTTATTGTCGATACTTTTATCTAAGTTTTTGATAAAAATATTGCCAGCACCCGAACGACGCATTGATGGATCACGCTGAGACCACATGATCCGAATAGGTTTACCATACATCATATCAAAATTCATCGTATCCAAAGCTCTCTCCGCTATAAATAGAGAAATATATAAATAAAGAGGAATGACAGAAGCAAAATAACTCATTTCTAAATTAACCATATTATAAATCTTGCATAAGATTAATAGGATTTGAACTATATTTCAACATTCCAGTATGTTTTTTATAATGAATATCTTTAAGATAATCTTGCCGATGGGCCAAAAAAGTGAAAAAAATAATTTTTTTGTTTTAGAGTTTTAATCCATAATCCAATAGTTTTCAATCTTTAAACTCTGCTAATGGCTACACAACTTGGCAGAAGAGATTCAAGAATGAAAATTATTAGATATGAATTAAATAAACTATAATCTTAAAGCGTTCGTCAAAATCAATCAAATTCAAGCATAGAATCATTGTTGCAAGCTCCTGAAAGAAATTCATAAGATCCCAATTAAAGATTATAGTCCTAGAATTTTACTAATTAATAGCAATTAAGATCTAAAGGATAAGGCTTAAATATTTCTTAAATAAAACTTAAATATATTCATGTTCAACGGAGATAACTAACCATCGGCCGGTTGTTGAAAGTTGACATAAGCATAACCCAACGAGCGTCTCGTAATTGCATCACGACATACACGAATGGAAAGTACAGGACCAGCATTGCTGAACTTTTCAAAAAGCATTGCTTCGGTTACATCCGGATGCAAATCTCCAACGTAGAGCGAAGCCATCGGATATGACGGAGTCATACCAGCACCAGCCGTTACTATAGTTACCATTTCTATTCTGTTTTAATCTAAATTTGATACTACAGTTAATTTATACCGCTATCGAATTTTAAATTCCATTATTTGCATCTCATACCATATATTTATATATCGAATAATAAAGACCAATTCCTTCTCTTGCTAAAAATTTTCTGCACTGCAATTTGAACTGAGTTGAAAAGGCTCTGAATTTATGATTAAACGCTCATAAATGCAATTGAAAGCATTGCATAGAAACAACAAACGGAGGAGTACGTAATTGGATAATCCCCATCAAATACCATGGTACATAAAAAAATTACTCAGGAATCGCACGACAATAATGTAATGGGAATAAAATCTCCCTACTTTCCCAATATTCACTCCAGTGCCTCAAGCAAAACTCACACACCATCGAAAAATTCAATTCGAAAGTCCGTCATAAAACGGAGAAACGACCTTATGTCTTTCACCAATAACAAACTGAAATTGTTAAAAGTAGAGAGACTTCGAATTTAAACACTGGCTCTAAAAATATGGAATCAAAATTTACATGTCAGACTTCTGAATTATATGCAGATTGATAGGAAAATAGCTTATGTCCTCAAATTTTGACATACGCAGTATAACGGAAGTGAAAGGTTACTCTATTTATTGTAAAACACGGACACTAAGATTGACTCATCCACTTAGATGGCTGCATATAAGAATCAATAACCTAACTAAACTCAGTAACTATGCATGTAACCCAAACAGATTTTGTATAAGGCTGCAGCCCTCTATTCAAAAAACGAGATGAAAATTAGGAAAGATGGTTAGAAGGGATGCAAAAAGAATGCATACAAAAATATAATGAAGTGAAAATCAGCGCTCCGAAATTAAAGATTTATTGAAACTGACATTGGTTATAAACGGAAGCTAAAGCGTAAAAAATAACGTACGCACTAGCTTGTTTTCGTTTTTTTCAAAATATACATGGATGTAGAAATTGAAAAAGATATATCGAAATAAAACTATATGAATTCAAAAAATTAAGGAAATGAAATGTTGTAAAATGTTAAAAAAAAATCAGCAATAAGATGCTCCAGTTAATTTTTGCATGCGAATTTCAGAAATTGAAATATTATTTTCAAATACTTCTACGTTTTTAGTAATTCTCACCATTTTTTGTATTTCTCAATCAATTTATTTGTTGTCATGAATATGTCTGTTTCCTTTATTTAACAATTCGATTAGAAAGACTGTAAGAACATGAGTCGCACTTAATTTTTCTATGAAACGTTAACATTAATCATGGAATTAGTGACCAGTGAAGTGTCACTATTGAGGTGAATATAATTTGCAGCACATATTCAGCAAAGCGAAAAATACGGAAGAAATTTAATTGAGAATTTAATAAAGATCAGTTTAATTACTTAATTAAGATCAGCAATAATTAGAGTCTAACAGAAGATTATGGCAAAAAGAAAAGAGAAGTATAAATTAAATTTTATAAGGCATAATTTTAAGGAGGTAGATAAGTGAAAACTGGTAAATGTAAAAGTAAAAGCGAAGGATATGAACAAACCTTGAACAGAGAGGTATTAACTGACCAGTATGCAATATCGGAATTTTTCGTTCCACTTTTCTTGTAACGACTTTTCCAGGGTTTTGTAATTTTTTGGAGGTGGATTTTCTGAGGACAAACAGAGTTTTTTAGTAATTTTTCAACAAATTTTCAATTTTTTTAAATTTTTTGAATAAAAAACGAGCAGAAAGGACAACAGGAATGCGAGCCCAACTGTTATCACAACACTGCACACCTCAATGTCGCCTTTCGAACAGACAAAAGATATAGACACTCGCGCAGACCGCCTTTTATACTTTCCACAGAAACCTGCTCGCTGCTGCCATATGGCAGTTTTTTCCTTTTGTAAGCTCCCACAACGATTTCTTGTGGTTTAATCGGAATTATCCTTCTGGTATGGGAGAGCTGCTCATTTCCAATGAGAGGCAAGCGAATCGCGGGAACTGAAAATGTCTCTCTTCTCTTGCAGCTTTTTTCTTTATCATATTTATCTTAAATTTATGATAAATCTCTAGTTTGGCTTAGTGCCATATATATTGTGAAGTAACTTGGTAAGTTGCCAGATAAGGCTAAAAGCGGGAGAAAGGAGACACTGCATAAGCGAGAATGAAGAGGAGAAGTTAAGAGTCAACTGCGAAAATTGCTCAATTTGCTACCTTCGCACTTCTCTGATGCTGTTCTTTTTTGCTTTAATGAGTTTTAATTTTTTGCTTTAATTTTAATTTTTTCTGCTTTAATTTTTGCTTTATTTTTTGCTTCAATAATCTTTAATGGCTTTAATGAGTTTTTGCTTTAATGACATAAAAGAAATTATGAAAAAAAAACTATTAAAAAAAAACTAAAAAATACGACATTGTAATTCAATATCCATATCCAGAAAATGTATTGGATATTCGATATTCGAAAAGTAAGTTCCAAAAAAATGTTGAAACATCATTGCCGGTTTGTATCACAGCTGAGCAGGGATTGGAGAAATAAACATCTTTTATAAATGTTTTAAAGAAAATAAATTCCAGAAAATCTTCGAAGAAGTATCTCAGTTATTATCCGAGTTTCGATTGAATATAGTGAACTCCAGATATACTGTTCTATTTTATTGCTTCGATTGAATATCCCCTTACAATTTTATTCATCAAAAAACCACTATCGAGGAATGCAATTAGCAAGCATTGTTGTAGTTAATAAATACCTTAATAATTGATGCGGTGTTGTAACTTTTCATTCCAATTTAATTTAGTTATCGTTATTTCATTCCAATTTAATTTAGAGATCCCATTTTTTGATTTATTTACATTTCGTCTTGCAAAAAACAAATCATCCAATGCTGTATTATGCTTCTTTAAAGAAAATGAAATAACGATAACTCTATGGCGATTGAGCACAACTCAATATGATTATGATGTGTATATTGTTGAAGCAATACCGAAACAAATGAATAGAAAAATGTTTCTGTATTTGGGCGATTTTACATTTCTGTTCATCACCAAAAAAAGTGTATTTTAGAATTTGAAATGTATGTGCCATTTTTTCTATATTTTTGAATATTCATTTCGTACTGCAGTACATATATTTGTTTCACTAATTTTATTTATTTATTTATTAATTTTATTTAATCCACCGAATTCTTAATTTGTTATATCATATTACATAAGGGATGTCATGAGCACATTAAGCAAAATTTATTTTGCAGAAGTTACTGTTTAAGAAGAAAATGATTATTAACAATTACTTTTACTCAGTGTGTCGTCAATTTTCTTGTGAGAGGTCAACTGTTAGCCAATATTTTCCAACGGTTTGATCACGGATTGTTGTGTTGGATTGAATTGGTTGTGTTTTGGATTAAGTTCGTATGATTGGATTGACTTGCTGGAAAACCTCAAACTTGGGTAATTAAACCTTTATCAGAAGACTTACGTAACAATTGTATATAACGAATTACATAACAATTATATACAATTCATATTTAATGGTAAAATTAATATAATAAAAATGGTGATAATGAGAGCAGAACCAGTAGTCGTTGATGTGAATAGACTCAAAAATAGTAGTGGTGTGATGATTGATAGTTTAAATAGTAGTAAATGAGTATTGCAGGCGAAGAAAAGCTAGTCCTAATGAGCTGAGTTAAAAGAAACTGAAGCTCATAAAAAAGCGAAATTCTTTGTAAAGACAAGCTTGATTTAAAAGCACAATATATTGCATGCAAGTATAATCATCAAAGAATTTTATGACATAGTTACACAATGGCTTTGTTTAATAAGATATTGCTACAGTTGCCTCTTTGTTAGTTTATAGTAAAAAAGAGTTTTGACAGCTTATAATTGGATGTAAGGTTAGACTGCAACAAAGAGATAGGAAATAAATCTAAACATTATGAAATTAATTAGATGGTTCGTAAAAGACATTAATACAATTAGATTTAACCGTATTGGAATTTTCGCGTTATAAATTTCGCGACACTCCCAAAGGGAGGAGAGAGAAGAAGCTAGTGGATTGAAGATGGTTCTAACTCTTTTATCACTCTCTGTTGTTGTTGATCTTTTATTACATTCCATTGTTTGATACAGCTGTTACTTGTATTGCGCAATTTCTTGTGGCACTTCTAGTTCGTTGCGCAATGGGTTTCTCTCCCTTGCTTTCATGCACTGTTTTCTCTAACACTGGTGATTGACTTCTTGAGTTGGATACATCATCGACTTCCAGAGGACACAAAACATTTATTGTTCTTGAAGCTCTTCTGGTCTGACTAGCGATAGATTGTTCAGGTTCATCTTCTCGTTTCTTATCTAATTTCTCTTCCTTATCGTTAGAAGCATCTATTTCCGTAGGGCATATAGCATGTTAATTGAACGATTAAGTTGTTTCCCATTAGGCATTTGGATTGTGACATTCCTGATACTTTCATCCCATCCTCTATTGATTTTAATTATTTTTGCTAATTTCCATATACCGCGAGGTATTTCGGGTTCCATTAATAAAACGATTTCATTCTCACGTGGTCTTCGTTTTTCTGTCTGTCGGGGAGAACTAATTCCTTTTGTGTGCGTTCTTTTAGACTCATAAGGTATTCGTCTTTCCACAGTTTCCAAAAAACATCTAATGTGATAAGAGTATTGGTCCAATATTTAATAAGTTTATCCTTTGTTTTTAATGGATAAGGGGTATATTCTTCTTGCCCATTGTCAAAATTGATTGGTATTTCGAGTGAAGATTAGGTGAAATAAAGTCAATTGGGCGTATAACTCTGTAATCATCGAAGCCAACGTAAGTCAATGGACGGGTATTAAGTATTCCTTCTATCTCTACCATTAACGTTATCAGTTCTCCTTCTTTTAAAGTTTTCTTCCAACAGCCCGTCTTAAAGCTTATTTTGTGAGTCCAATGATTTCGTTCGCATACTCCACCACCCCAAGGTGCTTTTGGTATACCTTGTTCTGCTAGGAAGTTGGAGCTTTTTTCCATTATTGTCTTAAAGACGAGTTGAAATTGATTCGCGCTGTTACTTAAGACTAATTTTGGATATCCTCGTCGAGCCACAAGTCTTCTTAGGACATGCAAGAAATTTTCGGCGGATAAATCCTCTGCTATTTCTAGATGTACAGCTATCGTAGTAAAATATATGAAGAGAGCGATCCATCTCTTTACTCTATCGGTAGTAGATTTGACTAAGACTGGTCCCAAGTAATTTAGACTTACTTGTTCGAATGATCTAGATCTTTTTACTCGGGCTTCAGGCAAATTTGGCATTACCGGTAGTTTGAATGGTTTGGCTTTCCAACGTTTACAGGTCGTACACATAGATAGTATATGTTTATAAACATATATAATAAACATATATTGCGGTTCTTCCCTTTGGTATCCAAAATTTACTTCTTAATTCAGATAGCGTATGTGATATTCCAGCATGATGCAGCGCCTCATGTTGCTGCACGATGATAAGCTTAGTCACGTAGTGATCCTTT